>DWPA01002376.1:0-15882 GCA_018251375.1 Calpodes ethlius
ATTGTAGAGAGAGATAGAGAGATAAAATACGGATTAATAGGTAAGGATATCGGCAATGTTCATGTTAGATTAGTGATAAAAAAAATTAAATAAGTGAGAAAAGAAGAAATCAAGTGAAATAACAACAGGAAAACAGTATTTAAAAATATATAAAAAAAATATGTAATAACAGTATGTAACATTGAATGAGTGAAAGAAAAGAAAGAGAGTAGGATAAATTTGGATAAGTAATGGAAGAAAAAAGTATAAAACAGGTGACAGCACTGAAATAGGGAAACAAAACAAACTTAAGTCACGTGACATATTATAAATGTAACCTTGAAAAGTTTTAACGCTTCCGCCTGCAACGCCTCCGAGTTCAACGATGTCAGTGGCGATGTTATATTTTCCTTCGAGTATAGTAGCATCGGATGCCTCCATAGGACGCAATCTGTAAGAACACATTATATAATTATAACATATGTGACAGGTAAATATTTGTTCTCGGGTCATGGGTATTAGTGACGTGATATATATGCCGCCCGCGACACAGGGAATCATACGGGAGGGGTATGAGTGTGTTAGCTTTTAAAAAAAATTGTTACTTGAGTGCGTATGATACCAAAAAAAGTTTAAATATAAAACTAATTAAATTTCAATCTAAATTCAATCTAAAAGTCTTTCACAGACGCCTGCGATTGTTTTAATTTTGTTTTATTCTATTTCTGTCGTAAATCGAAGAACTGTAGAATGTAAAATTTTCTAAGTACTGTACATAGTATATTGTTGTAAAAATGTTAAACAAAGTGCAATCAGGGATGAATGTTTGTATGGAGAATGCGTTTTCTTCAGCAAATTTATATGTAAACTTTTAGGTTTCCACATATTCTGCCCACAATTAAAAGAAAATCTTTCCTTGTTTAACGTAAATGTCATTGTCGTAAAGTCATATCTGATAGCCTGGGTACACGCGGGCGGAAAGCTAGGTATTTTTACAGTATAGAAATTTAAACGTACTAGGATCTCCATCAGTCTCCATCAGCTTCTGCACGAGCTGTTCGAAGTGCGTCCCCTGGCTGAGACCACCGCCGCTCACTACCGTCAGGTGGTACAGCCACGAGTCCTTGTCTGCTTTGCTCTCGAACAGGAGATACGTCGGTCCCTGGAATAGTACAAGCATTGAAATTATTTTTTTGGTTCCATTAAATAACGAAATAGAATGACTGCAGGAGACTCAAAGAGCAGCGAAGAGGAGTACGGAGGAGCTAAGGAAAACAGCAAAACATCTCATATGTTAACGACCGCGTGCGGCTTAGGGACTTTGTGACCATTAATGACACTTAAATTAAATTACATATTTCAAAAAACCAATATTATTTTTCTCCAATCAATAGCAGTACTATAGTATCCGTCTGTAAGGCATAAATCTTTTACAATATGTATACTTTCATAGGCTCAAATGAAATCATTAATTGCTAATAGCGAGGCTATTATGTAAATAAAAACGATTTAAATGTTACATCTCATATCATTATCTATATCAATGAAAGTCTTCATTTAAAACTTCAGTGACATGAATAGATTAGTGTTATTTTAATTAATCACAAAACTAACATAGTTATTAATCAGGACGTATGTATATTTTCAAATAACTAATCATAATTTCACAGACAGTACACAAGGATTGAAAAGAGATTTATAATCACAACCCATAACTGTCCCACTGCTGGGCTAGGGTCTCCTCACGCAATGTGAAGGGTACAGGCCATAGTCCACCACGCTGGCCAAGTGCGGATTGGTGGACATTGGTGGAAAAAGATTTAAAAACATTATAAACTGTCTTAATTAATATTGTACAATATTTAACCATCATTTCAGGGTGTACAAATCACACGATTTGCATGCTTTTCGTATTACAGCCGATACACTGTAATTGATTGATTTTATCATTGGTAACTAATATTTTTACTAAAGTGCATTCTAAATGTACAAAGTATAAACCATACATAATGTAGTTTCTAATGTCGCATATCTATGATATTTACAAACAAGTTCAACTCGACAATACACTCGTTTCTGCGTAGGTGTGACCGGCACACGCACTTAGGACGTTAAAGCATTTTTATTCTGAGATTGTAGACAAAATAAACTTCCCAAGCCTCAAATCTTATCCGGCTCTCTTATTTAATTGACTTACCAAAAGAAAACAATAAATCGACCATTTCTATTTTGTAACAAGTGTCATTTAAAGGGATTGAAAGTAGATGGCGTTATCACGTCACAGATTTAACCGTCTTAATTAAATATATACAATGACTAACAAACAATTTAATAATATTAATGATAAAAAATTCGATTACTTAATCATTTTATTCGAAATATCATATAAGTAAATGTTTGGCTACCCACAATCGACTTGATAATTATGCTAGACCTAATATAGGTCCAATATAGCGCATTTCAATATGATTGCACTAACCACCCTAGATGACTGTTTACACTAAATTCGTACTTAAAACAGACGACATAACTCATGCTTCACTCAAACTCAGCCCATTTAAATCAATATTTACGACTACCCTCAAAAAGTATCACACTACCCTCACGTATTTTTTTCTACAGCACATGCGTTGCCTAGTTCATTATTACTGTACAGCATTCTTATATGTTGTTCTCACTAACCCCGGTTACCTGGTGTTGCGGGTAGATGGCGACAGTGAGGTGATTGCGAGTGTCATCATTCTTCTCCTCCGAGTCGGAGTCGGACACGTGTTCGACGTCCTCGACACGCGCGTCGCGCATGTTGATTTGGCCAGTTGGATTCTGGAGATACATTAAACATACATAAATATAGTAAAAATTGCTTACAATTCACTAATTAATAATGCATAGTTGATGTTAAAAACCTAATTTTAATTCAGCAGTGTAAGAAGTCTTTAAACAAATGTTCAATCGATAGAACTTTGTTTCTTCAGTTAATGAGTAGTTTTACCGGGAAAGATTTTGTCGTTTCAGCTGTAGTTCGCGTCGCTACATTGAAAATAATTGTGCCTAAGGACAGTATTTTACAATATATTCTTTCGGACTAATTTCAAAGCAAAAAAAAAAAGTATGAGCAATAAGTAACAAAAATAATTCGGCTTTTTCAGGACAAAGCGAGGGAGGTTACGGTTTAAAACTATTAGTAGTACAAGGGTGAAAAGGTCAATTTCCACATGACCAATCACCCATAAGATAACTCATAAGTAAAGTGCCATTACTGCTTGTTTTTCATTTTTTTATGGGGTAAAGATAGTATACGAGCTTGCAGCGCCACTATCTCCTACTACGCATGGACAACTGTGATAAACTTCGAATACGACTGTAGTTAGTAAATTCTAATAATCTTACGTCCTGTCTTGTTAATATTAGAATATGTGTTATTATTCGTTAGAAGACCAGTAGAAACTCCTACCATCTATACTTCCTCTACTTCATGAATAGATAACGTACCTGGTCTCCCGGCGACTTGAAGTACAGGAACATTTTCCCGAGTAAAACGCACCAGCTCTTCTTGGCGTGACCGTTCTTGACTTTGGTCAACCAGCCCTGTATAGTGGGCTTGTTGTCTTCCTTGCTCAGCAGTAACTTCGTTGCATTCCGCCGTTGAACATTCTGTAAAACATCATGTGCGAAGTTGGTTATTAGATATAGCTCAAAATTACAATTTAAATTTTGACTATACGACGGCTCAACCTTATTACGAGGATATCTGTGGGAAATCTATTCAATAATATTATCATTTACAAGTCTTAAATTGTCGCAGTTTTTGTTTATCAGACTAGGTAAATTCATATTTCAATCATGGATAAACTAGCCCTATAAAATAAAAAAATAGAACAATAGAAAAGTAAAGTAAAAAGTGACATGTAGAAAGGAATTATAATTTAAAAAATAAAACGAGAAAGGTAACAGAGAAACATGAATTTTGATAATTAAAAATTGTGTCATGTAATAAAATAATAAGAATTTTAAAAAAAGAACGTCAAAGGTAACGTATGTATAAATTTAAAAGTAAAACAAAAGAAATAACAATTTTAAAAATAGAACATAAAATTACCTGTAGCACCCGTATCCAATCCTCCATAGTGGCGATGCTGTCAGCGGTGAGGTAGTAGGTGCGACTGCCGGTGTATATCTCGAATGTGGCAGCGCCCTCGTTGCGCGATATCTTGCACGCCTCGCCCAGCCCGATCTGACCCTGGGGCTTGCGGGTCACTTCCGACTGAGACTTCCAGTAGGACAGCGTGCCGTTCTTCAGCACGAACCTGGAAATAGAAATAATAAGTAATTTTAGACTTGAACAGCTCAAACACAAAGAAGAAAAAAAATAAGTGTAACAGAAAAATTAGATATAGACCCAATAAAAAAAATGCTAGCACAAAAATATTATTGCTTATTGGATAAAACAGTTATTAAAGAAGAGTAATAAAAAAATAACTGAAAATATTTCTCGATCTTCATCATAGAATGAAAAAAAGTATGCAAATATCTTCTAATACTAAATTTAAATAATAGACATAAGAACCGTTATATATTTACTAAACATAATTTTTTTTTTATATACTATGATTATTATTGAATGGTAAAAAGTATTTTTTTACTTCAGCACCCTTAAAATGTGAACTCACCATCTCTTCCGCCAAGTCTTCAACTTCCCTCCTAACTTGGCAAGATGGCCGCTCTTCTCCAGGGCGTCGTGCCTCCGAGGGGAGTCCCGGGCCCCACTACCCTCGCAAGACACCGCGTCAGGTGGGATTGCGTAGTCATCCGACATGCCGGACTCGAATGACGTGTCTGAAAATGAAATAAAGAAGAAAGAAATAACATCTATTCGAAGGATTCTTTAATAATACCATAGAAGAATCATTAATATCTTACCTCTAGTTTTACTCTGTTTGCTAGGCGACCCCGAGCTGGATCTCTTAGCGGGGCTCAAACTCGAGCTGGTTTTAACACTCTTAGAAGGACTGCTGGCACTGAGGCTGGTGTCAGACGAACTGCACTGACCATTCGTGTTGGTCAGTACCAACCCATGACTCGAGGTCTGCTGCATTGACGCCGGGAGTGCACTGGTGAGATTCACGTTGTTTATCGGCACTTGGGATGGATGACCTTGGGAGAAGTTAAAGAAAAATAAACTCAATAATTGATGGCATTTTTCTATATCAGATACAATACATCACATATTTTCCCAATATCCATAAGTGTTTAGTAAATTTCCAAACCAAATTAAAAGTCATTAATATTAACTTTTATTCCTTTCTGAATACCAGAATTAATATCACGGACGATCGAATACAATTAAATCAATCACTGGTGAGTTATATCGACAAATAAAAGGTATACAATTATAGAACTGCAAATCAGTATACATTAACTTATCCCCCCTTTAAATATAATATTTTTCAACGAATCGGTGGCTTTTAAAATTGTATAGATACTCGTAAACCCTATAAATTAAATTAATATGGAATTTATCACATTTTAGGAATCACCTTGGCTGTGAAAAAATATAATTACGTTCTCTTAGGAAAAAACTAAATTATTTTTCTAACTATCCACCTAATTTTTCAAGAATTGGACTCAAGTTTTAATTGCTTACCATACGCAGGATTATGATGTGATGGTGTGTTGTGAATGGTGACCCCCATGGACTCCTCGCCATCCGAGGAATCATCAGACGAGTCTCCGGTGAACGGCATCGACCGGATCTGACTGGCGCGCTGGTGAATACATACAAATACTTCTTATAGTGCACACACAAACAAACAAACAAAGACAGTTATTGAGAATAAGTTACTGTCAAGGTGTTGTGGTGACCCCTGCTAAATAAAACCATGTTTCTGAACCTCTTATTGTATATTAAAAGTACTAACGCTAGAAAATATCTACCAAATAAAAAAAAGAAATTTGTCAAACACAAATATGTTTTATTCAAATATAAGTTATTTCTTAACATTTCTTTGCATATTACAATGGAATATAATACTTCTAATATCGAATGGTACTTTATCAAAGTGTGTATGGGAGGGAAGAAGACAGATATATACCCCCTTAACAGTAGCGTAGACAGGGACAGATATATCCTGGTAGCTGGTAGACTCGTGCATGGGTCGGGGGCACGGCGGTGGGCTGAGCTCCTCCTCTACAGACTGCTGGAGACCATCATCAGCCACCTGTATAGACGAATCTATATATTAATATGTGAAGAAAGGACTGCACTTCTTTTTGACAATAATGCAACCATGTATTTTATATAGCTAAAGTTTCAACATAAAATACATATAGAAACATTTTAAATAACTATACTTCGTTAAAAATACATTGAACAAAAACAACGGGTTGAGTACAAAACCATAGTACTTCTTAAGATTCAATCAAACAAGCACAAAATAAGTGAAGTTGTGCGATATTTTGCTGATATTCTAACTATCTTACGATTCAAATTGTACTTGCAAAATTTGACGACTTTTGGGTGGAACAAAATAAAAGCTTTTAAAAAGAAATGCAACTGTTAAAGACATTATCAGTTCACAGAGACGGTGATCAATGCAAAATTAATCCTATTCTATTTTCAATAATATGTCCATCCATAATCTCTAGATTAGGATACTAGGACCGTTAGTTCCAAGATAAAGACAATCCCCACCTGATATATCTTAGCCTCCCAGCTGGGGAACCGGTGTAGAGGCGGGGTGGGCGGCCGGGGCTGCTCGGACGCCGAGCTGTCCCCCGTGGAGGACCCGCCCCGACTGGGCCCGCCTTGCACTATCACGTTCACGTTGCCCTGCCACGCGGGCGTTCGTTCTGTAATAGATATTTCGGGAAGGTCAATAAAATATAAAATAAAAGTATAAGCACTGTTAACAATAATAATATTATAAACGTGAAAGTGTGTTTATTTCTTTGTTTGTCCTTCTGTCACGGCTCAGCAGTGTTGTTATGGTGTGATTATTTATGAGCAGATAAATCGGGGGATAAAGAGTGTCATAGATATCTCTTACTGCGAAAAAACATATCATTTCTGTTTCAAGAACCTTTACAGTTCGAGATTATTACTTCGACTATTACTTCCAAATTAAAGAGAGTGAATTAACAACCTTTTTGTTGCTGTTCTTTTTACAACGGATAACATCTAGTATATAACATGAGTAACCAGCCCACAATAAAACATTGAATGACTCGTCAATTTCGTCACTTGACCCTATATTATAGAAGACTTTTTGCATTGCTATTGCTTGCTATTTGATTGTAGTCTAGTACCAAAATAGACGTATCGAAATGTTGATATTAATATTATTAAACCGTTGCAACGAGTTATTATATTCATAATATATATAATATACAACTTTTTAAATATAATTACCTCTGCTGGGAGTGTATATCTCAGCATAATCATGAGTCGTGTCGCCATCAGTTGAAGTGTTCGGCGTTGTTGGTAGCACCACAAGGTTTTCAACAGCGGCCTGTAAATAAAATAATTGTATATTTTATTGTCCTGGATTTGAATAATACTACCTTTCTTTACATCTTATATATACATGTTTGTGACGTATTTGAAGTGTACAATAAAGAATATTTTAGAATATTCTACTCTATTCCACTCTAATATGACAATGGCTGTGAATTTTACACAGACTGAAATAGAATTCATGAAATTGATGAGGCATTATTCATAATTTAAATTCAAAAATCTTACGACTTCGAAATGTATGGTCATAACAAGGACGTGGTAATATCATATTAATAAAAAATGGGCGTTTAAGTAGGCAAACTAAAGTGATTACAGTTCACCATAACTACAAATATGCCAGGTTCATGTAACTTTAGTCGAGGCCTACAAAAAATGTCAGTCGATCAACTAATTAACGAATTTATATGAGAAAATAATGGTTTATGAAAAAAATGGAGCGTCAGGAACATTTCACAATGGTCGGGGACTTTAAGGGCACGAGGTACACCAATTTAATTAATATACCTATCTATACCATATACTCTTCAATATCAATAAAAAAATATCACATTCTCTTTACGAATGTAACGGATAATAGCCCCTTACCGCCAAATCGTCAGCCAGTAAACTGGCCGTGGTCCTTTCATCCATAGTCCGGTTCATGGTGGTTAAACTGGGGCCACTGGTCTGCACCAGATTAGTAGTACCAATGGATAGGTTCCGTCTGTGACGCACCGGGGTGCTGTAGTGCGGCTCGGATGAGTTAGGCAACTGCGAATGTGTATGGGATGGATGATGTTAGTATCTACGGGAGTTTAGTTACGAATGACATTCATGTTCAAGGAACAATGTCTTTGAGTCATAATACATCGATTGACACACATAATAAATATGTTACAGAGTCCCGGATGACGTATTTACGTCACAAAGAGTAATCTATTTAGATTAACTTTCTTTTGTTTCTTAATTTAAATATGTGTTTATTAAGTGACAAAAGTTAAATTTAGAACAATCCTTAAAAACATACTTGTAGAATGTATGTATGTCTTCCACATTCTATAAAATTATCTCTCTTAGGTATTCTTTTTAACACCCCAAGAAGATTTTGTGTGGAAATGAATTCTTTATATTTGTATACTCAAAATTAAGGTATCTATTTTGTAATGTAATGTTGGAAAGAAGCTATGACACAACATTGTTTAATCATGATTATGATGATCGGGAATATGTTTTCGAAGTTCTTACAATATATAATATTATTACGTTAATATACAGAAATGATAATTTGAACGAAACACAATTAATACAGTATGTTCTTGTTTTATATTTGCGTTGTTCTTTATTTCTTTTTATAAAATATGAGCTATACTTTTCTGCAATCCCATTAATATAGACTTCTATAAAATATAAATAAAATCAATGAGTTTTATATGAAGGCATGAAAAAACAGGTGTCATATTTAAACACCCACTTAAATAAGACTTAAATATTATATTTAGTAAACATTTTTGTATATCTAAATCACATTCACAATTAAGCAATGAAATATAGAGAATATACTTAATCAGAACTGGCAACTAAATATTAGTGTATTCATAAAAGGAACTTGTTGCATTAAGCTTTGTCCTTAAAACAAACTTGGCCTGAAACTGCCGTGCAACACCGTTCACATGAAATCACAATTCACATAAAAAAAAAAAATATCTTTCGATAATTCATGAGACAGAATTAATTAAGCTTGAAATAATAAATTTAAAAACATGTGCAATAACATTTTATCAGTGTCAGCAAAATAAACACTAATAAGAGACCGTATAACTTTGAAAAGATGTCAAACCATTACCCACCTACTTGATTGATAACTGAAAATTATACAATCTTTTTGACTTTCACAGTAAATAGATGCACTATCCACTGTATGAAAATATTTATCAATCTGTAGGAATTCCAATTTATTTTTTTATCTTGTAGAATTTTTATAATTAAAGTATATATGCCAACAATTCTCTAGATTCTATAAAATTATCGAGCCATCGATAAATAATATAAATCTTCGTTATATTTATGGATTTATAACTCATTAGCAAGAGACTTATCTTTGATTGTCATTAAGAATAATCTTAAGACCATTCTATTAAAATTTTGTCAAGAGTCTAATAAGACAACAAAATCCACACCTTGTGACTAATCAGCTTTACAGCTGGCTACTTCAAGATCAGTTGTTGCCATAATAAGTGAGTAATGAACCTTCAAACACATAACAAAATAAGAAAGTGTGCTAGCAAATAAACATAGCCCATCTAACATCAACACAGTGCCTAGGGTACATCTAGGCTACCTGGGGCCCTTCTAGGCTCTCTGATCGTCGCCTGTTGGAGGCTAAAAGGCTGGAAGAAGCTCGGGCAGAGTCGTCGCTCCTCACTTCGAGGGATAAACTCCCACGACTGGGTAGAAACTGGGAAGGTGATGGTTAATGTTACAATCTAAATGTATCTACATTCTAGGGCATCTATTCAAAATATTTTATATTCCACATGAATATGAACAGCACTCTGAGATGACATGACAGATAAAGTTTTCTTAGATTAGTTATTAATAACAAATTTATTAGATTTGTTTCAAAGTGCAACCTGGTCATACATTTCAATCATTGCTATATCTTTATTAACATATATTTGATAGATGCACTAAAGTAAATGACATATGGTGATAATCTACATTAGAACAATGCTATATTTTTTTATGAAGAGTACATTTACAATATTATTCAACACATATTAAGTTATAAATTTCATCTAAGATGGTTTTAATGAAAAATGTTTGCAGTATAAAGCTTGTGTCTGATCTGGGCTATTAAAATCATGTCTTAAATTCTTTAATCACACATTAATAACTAAAAAACAATTGTAAATACAATCTTTTTTAAAACATAAATATATAGAATATTTATTGTGGTATTTCTACCATGAGTAACCATCTTCTTATTTATGTAGCAATATTTAATAAGCTACCAACATATTCATTAAACATAGTCTATTTCATTACTACTTTATCACTTCAAATTTGGCTAGAATCCTTCCAATCTAATTCACAATATTTCTACAGTAGGATTTACAATTTTAATCAAACTATAGACTTTTGAACGCTTTTCTCTCATCATTGATAAATAGTTAAATTTACTTACAGCACAATTCCTGCTGCCCTGTGCCGCAATGTGGTTTCTAAGGAGCTCCAATTGCTGGTTGCACCGGTCGTTCTGTTCTCTGAGCAGTTGGTTCTGCTGTTCAAGCTCTCGGAGCTTGTTGGTCACCCACTCCTTGATGCGGGCCGCCTTCGCCTCCACCTGTTTCGCGTCTTGGAGTCGCAGCTGTTTCTGGAAAGGACATAATTTAATTTAACATTTTGTATTATTATTGCAAAAAAAAGAATTCCTTAATGTAAGTTTCTAGAGCCATCTTAAATTAGTTGACAGCAGTGAAGACATTCAAAACAACATAATGTACAATGAAATTATTTTCAAACCAGGCTTTAAAGCCATTGCCATGCATTATAAAACAACTGTCTTGTCATAAATAAAACACAACATAATAGTACATGAATAAATCATAAATATAATTAAGTAGTATAAAATCAATAAATTTACCTTCAGTCACTCAAAACACGTATACGACTTAAATTGGCCTATCTGAGAGATGGATGACACGTTAAATTACGTGAACAAATCAAGTGTAATTCCAACAAAATAAATTGTCGAATTTTAATAATAACAGGCATGTTACGTTTCGAAAAAGAATGTATAAAAAAATCAAAAGTTTTTACTATACTTATCGTTAAACGATTGTTAACTCGATAGTTAACAGTAACACCACAGTAACAGTTACTAACTTGTCCTACGTTAAGTAATCTAACAAACTTGTTTTACACCCACCTGCGGTTTGTTTGTATGGGCCATCGTAAGCCAAGCAACGCTTCACGACTCATATATTACAAATTCTCATTGAAGTTACATTATAGTTCAACTTAACATTAACTTGTATCACACACGCGTATGAAAAATAAGAATTAGGCACAATTTCATTCAGAAATTCCATTTAATACGAATAAATAACATTATTTAGTACAAAACAACTACAAGCGTAAACAAACTAGAACGTCACGGTTATGTCATAATGTTGAATTGACAGTGACGTAACATAGTGACGTTCGTTTCGCACCATTTCGAATTTGGCATTACCGATTACGACATTGCAGTAGGATAAAATAGAAAAAGTAACAGTATCTTCAATATTTATACTATAACATTCCTTTTATTCACGCTGAATAGCATAAAAATTTAAATTTAAAATATCCTGCTAAATCGGAAGTTTAGCTTCGATAAAAGTAAATTTATCGGTTCAATAACCGTAACGCCCGACGTAAGTAGCGAATATTTAAAATGATTTTCTGTGAAAGCTGAAGGAATATTGAATAAATAATTTTCACCTGAAAAGATTTATTATTCATTGAAAACTCTCGATATTTTTATATAGCTAAGATATCCAAATTTAGGTACCTATATAAATATTTCAATAATATAATTATGTAACCATTCTTTTCAAGTTTATATTTAATTGGAAATTTACTTGACGTCCAATTATAAGTAGTTTAAAAAGTTAATATTTTTATTCACAACATAACATCAGTTGTAACTCAAGAATGTTTTATAAAATATTTACTACAAAAACATGCGAGATTCTTTAAAAATACCGTAATACATACTTGTTCTTCAATTTGGCCCTCTAGTCGCGAGATGGCTCTGGGCGCGCCCTCAGCGCCCGCCGGCCATTCGCACAGCCGCTGCTCCATGGCGCGGACCTGGAAACAATAAACATTAACTATTATCAACATTGTCCACTATCAACTGGACGTAGTTATGCAAAATGGATCCAACCCACAAATATCGTTTTTTAGTTATAGTTACACAAATGGCACCTCCACATCAACTTTGATATATGCAAAAAAATATTCAATCTACATGGTACATTTTTCCTAATGATATATTTAAATTAAATTTAAAAACAAGCTGAAGTCTCGTTATTTTAATATAACAATTTTACTAAAAGGTCTATTTTCTTAAAAGATATTTTTATGTTGTTGGATCTAAATTAAATAACTAAGTCCAACTAAACTTTAAGTAAATACGTATTTGGATTAAGAATATGATTTATTGGGATTGCCAATACGTTTAACCGCCCTAGTTCTTGTTAACACTAAAACATTTTATAACTTATAACAATTGGCGGCTAAGCCAATACTTAAAGCATAACTCGGGTAAAACTTAAATCATAAGGTATTTGTACCCGATTTGTAATTAATACTTCAATACTAAAATAACGAATATATTTTTAAGATCGTAATTAGTGTTATTCTATCTACATTTCAAAGATAAATTCTAATACAACGATATATAAAAAAAAAAAACATGGCGCGAAACTTGAGGTTAATAACCTAAACTGAAATTATTGTTAAAATTTACCCATTACTTCATTGATTTATCGTACAATTACAAGCGTCAGTCCTAAGTTACGTACTAAATACCAATCAATACACGAATACGTACAGTAACATTACTCGAATTTCCTTGACGAGCGTCCTCAGGTGCTTCAACTATCATAATAATAAGTCGAATCAAAGCAGAGCTCAACAAACTAACGCAATCTCTCAGCCTCTCTGACATTACTGGTATTATTACAGTTGGCGTGTAAAACCACGAGATTAATGTACTTGCGACACGACAGGATGCCTACTATAATAATATCTGGAAGTAGTAGCTACACTAGGAATGTACGATTGCGGCTAACCGCGTTGCTAGAGATATCAGATATAGGTATATAGTTACTCTACGTTACTATGATTTTGATTTAAATAAAAAAAAATAATATCACATTAGTATTCACTAGTGAATGATATTTATACATGTTTAACGAATTTACTTGAAAAATTACAGGTTGCATCTCTAATAAGTGACTTATATTTAATTATGCATTTGATTTTCTATTCACGCCTTAATATAAATGAAAAGGAAATAGAAATTAGAATAATAATACGCTTTTGTTCACGTTTATAATAGACAATGTAATATACACTGTCTTTTAAAACAATATAGTTTATTAGTAGGATAGTACACAGAGTACTTTTTGAAATTTGTCACAGAAGTCCATGAACGACGAAGGACGGTGGTACTGCACGCGCGTTTCCTTGCATTCGCATCTTGATCGCAAAAAATACTGTAGAGATAATAGTTATCATAATTATAATATATGTATATATGAATGTACTATTTAAGAAGTAAACCATTTTAATTTTATTCTGCCCTCGAACATATATACTCAGAAAATTTCTAGACGTTGTTCATAAATCTGCAAGATAGTTTCAGTTCAATATCCTCTAGAATCTAATAAAGAGTATCTCTTAGCTGACTCAAACTGTTAAAATAACCTTCGAAAAATTTGTAGGGCATTGAGAAATTTTATCTCATAATATTCAAGCAAAGTGCACATATAGGTATAGAATAATCGCCGTATGAACATGTACGCCAAAATCATTCATCTATCTGGACATTTTAATTAATTGAAACCCTTATTTACCAATCGCGTAGTCTATCTACAGCGTACGAGCTTCAAAGCACGCTCCATCAAAATTTTCGTTCGATGGAGGGATTAGACCAATCGTGTTATAGCGTTCACGGATTATCGAATGGTCGGACGAATTGAAACAACGGGAGTTCCATTTCCATGGGATTAATGCCGTCCCCTTTTTGTAACATCAGTCTAGTGTTATAGCTATGGATTTGTACGGCTTTGCATATTATTTTATGGATTATGTTACCATAATCTGTTATATTACACAGACTTGCCTGCGATATTGTTATGTTTTTGAGGATTTTTAGTTCTTGAGTGAGATCTTTATGTCATTTCAACCATTTTGGCATTTATGGCATGTTCATTCTCATAAAATTACGTTCAATATGTTCAAAACAGAGTAAATGTAACATGATTAAGGCAAGTTTTATGGAAATATCAAATTAAAGTACTAAGTATCATTGACGTCTGGTTTCGTAGTCAGCATTTGGATGGCTTCACGTCTTGCAGCAGTTTCGACGCTGAATCATCGATCCAACTTTACATAGTTTAGGTCCAAACTTTATGGCCTTGCATCACACAGAATATTAATCAGTAGAAAGAGTTAACAGAAATGCAAGAAAAGTTTTATCATTCAACAAAATCGATTATTAGATTTAAATAAACATAAATCCATATTAGAATATTATAAAGATTTGTGTTTATGCGTTGGTATGTGGAAGATAACATTCGAACCAAATAAATTAGTTAAAAAAAAAATTATTATACACCGTGTGTAGCACAACTTCGTTGAAGTAACATTACCTCCATATATTTTTTAAAGTCAACTTTTTAACTTAACTTTCAATTTTGCATGAACTACTTATTTCTCTATCTGGTATTTCGTTTTTAAATAGCTATTAAGACTCTGTGGTCCTATATGCACAAGTATATTTCTTTTAGGCAATATGTTCTATGTACTGGTTCAACCGACTATAACAGCTAGTTTTATTTATTTAGGATTTTTTAATGCAGATAGTTTACTTAGTAAACTATTAGAAATAGCGGTCAATCCAAACACGGAATCGTCCAATAAGTTTTTCCCATTAGCACCAATCTAACTATTAAAATAAGTAGTCACACTGATTGTTGCCTAGCTGCAAAAGTGTGCACGCTGTAGTAGTAGTAATTATGGATACACTAAATTATAAAACCAATTAGCAATAAGCAGTCATAGCTATTTACCTACTAGTGCTGTCTGTGTTGGATGCCCTATAAATAAATAAACATGACGGTATCAAAATTATCAATAAAAAGAAGACTTAAAGATGACGTGGACATCTTGTGTTGACGTCTGCGATACAAACAAATTACCGTAAGCCAGGGGTGGGGAACAAAAGAAACGCTGCAGGATATACTTAGGAATAGAGAGCATTAATCACAAATGCCGTAATTTGCCTGACTCACGACACGAGGGGACGCCACGAATATCGGGAACTTTCTAAATCGGGCGCTAGACGGCCAACATGGGAAAACACGCCGCGATACGATAATACACGGCGATACGTGAAGTGAGGATTGATTTTAATATTTATTAAAGTAATACCTATTTAAATGCGAAAGTGTGTTTGTTTCTTTGTTCGTTTGTTCTTCTTTCACGGCGCAATTGAGGGTCGGTGTGGAATGATTTTTGGTTTGGAGTTAGGTGGGAAGACGACGAGTACTTTAGGTTACTTTTTACCGCAAAAGAAGATCTCATTTTTGTGGAAAAATCCATTACGATGTATATTTCAGCCAAATTAAATGAAG
>DWPA01002377.1:0-15877 GCA_018251375.1 Calpodes ethlius
CTATGTATCTATTCAATACGTACTGTTCTAAATTTAAATTTTAGATTTTATGTTTTCACATAGACGTTTAAAATATGTCCCAAATTGCTTCTCGTGTTATTAAAAAAAATATTTCCGTGTCACGAAACTCGAAATTAGTTTATGGATTGAAAACTTTTTGGAACCTTTGAAAAGATTGTGTACTGGAATGAATGAAATATTGTACTAGACAGTTATTTCACCATAAAATATTTCATATCGGTGTTTTTAATCTTTAAGTCTTTAAGTGTCTTTAATCTTTAAGTTTAAACGTTAATGAGAAATTTCAATAGTTTTGGGCTAACTTATGATTTTGTTTCTTGGTCATTGGCAATGATGAAACATGAAAGTAAAAAGTCATGTTTTATTGTATCATCGCTGTCTGTTGCGCTGTTGTCTATTCCCTGAGTAATGTGTCTATTAACGCGTTAGGACGTAGATGTGGCTGTGACATTTATAAGCTTGCAATAAATACGCTTCTTATTTAAGAATTAAATAAGTCTGGCTAATATGACGGTGTTAACGCCGATCTCACATAGTTCGTAAGCGTTATAATAGATGGCGCTGTTTTTTATTTGAATGAAGAACAAAGTACATGTATTAACGGGCCAATACTACTCTTTGAAATAATTGATCATGGTAATGGCAACGGTTTTCATGGCGAAGCATGATAGAGTGTAACTGGGTATGTATATTATAGCTTATGCTGTAATATAATTAATAATCGGAAGTTTCTAAACTATTTTAAAATGAATGTTGTTAATAATTTTACTAAGTTAGCTTCTACTTAGCTTTATAAGAAAATTTACCTTTAGTAAGTAATTGCAAGGCCCAAGCGAGCTGGCTTGTTTATGAAACGTATGAAAATTACCATAAATAAATAATCATGACGCCAACTGCCTTGAATAGTTTCGCGAGGTCTCAACAGTACTCGATCGATTTGAGTAACGTTGGTTGGTTAAGTGTCATCTTAAGGACCTCTCAGAAAGGTCAACAAGCCCGGTAAGAACTGACATTGAACTTTGGTGGCACTGCCGAGTTGTGACAACTACTTATCTATATTACTTCGTAGCATCTTGTTATTTACATTTTTTTTTCTTTTGTTTTCTATGTTGTCTGTCACATTAAAGTTTAATTATCAATCTATAACGTTAGTTAGTTAAAGTAATCTATGTTCATTTAAATGTTTATGAATAGATATCTAATAGACAGGTCTATCTATATTGGATGTATAACTGCGTAACAGTGACAAGGGGTTTAACACTAAAGTTTTATTCAAGCTACGTGTCATTAATTACGTTGCTAATTTTCAGTTATTTATTATAACGTTAATTATCGCATGTTCCAGTACGGGAACATCCTAAGGTAACCTAAGTCAAATCTGGAAATCTGTCTCTGAAATCTGAAAAAACATAACTTATCTTTTCCTTTTTTGAATGTTCCTAAATTTACATTTGTCCTTTCCGTATTATTTACTGACATAGTTAGTACATTTTTATATTTTGAGCTGGTAACTCTAGACCGGTGTCTCATACTGGGTGGGTAACGAGTTGAAGCCGTCGACATCTGCATCATAGTCACGACTGTCTTCAAACTGCACCAATATATTATATTGGCATGTGAGAATACACCGGGTCGCGACCAGTCTAAACTTAGTCCACTACGAGAACAAGTTTCAAAGTAAAGTCGCCTATTGCTCCTTTCATATTGCCTTCTACAAATGTAGTCGGACAACTTGAATGTTTCAGACACTTCGACGAATTGCGACCTTGCGTGAGAGTCGTGATCGGTCTGTCAAAACAACAGATAATAACTGACTCACCACGACTCGTGCGTCCTTCAGACGGCCGGATAAGTGATTAAATACTGTTCACTGGTCGCTGGTACGCGTAATAACAATTAAATTTAAGTAAAAGTGATGCAGAGGATTACGTATCGTAATAAATAAAATCGTTATGATTAAAATTCGTTACTTTGTTGCTACAATCTTTTTAGATCGCTTGTAAATTTTGGCATCCAAAGAGCTTTAGTTGTTTAAAGACGGAATAAGACCTTCTTTTGAGATAACTAAGATCTCTAACTACAGTTTAATTTCAAATTCCGTAATTACATTAATGGACAACAGTCTAGAGTTTTCAAATTTTAGAATTTTTCCAGTATTTTCAGGATTTAAATGTCTTACAAAATTGCGGACAGATTTTATAGACAAAGGATTTGAAAGTAGCGAAAAAAACTGTAGGTAGGAGCGATTGTACAAATAACTAACATATAATTCGTTGTAACAACGTAACTATTGTTGTGTTATTAGTTAAACTTAAATTCGCAGTTTACGACAAAGTTCATGTGGCTTCTTTATACATTCATCAATCCTTTTGTCATAACGTTTCAATGTTCCATCATTATTAGGTAGTGTAATGGCATTTTTAAGTGTTTCGGCTGATTTTTTAAAAGCAACAATTTCGCTTTTATTCTGGCCAGTAAAACGCCATTGATTTACTGTTAATTAATATTTTTTTATGAAACAATATTAGACAACTAACAACATCCACGAAATTCCTAACTTTGTCAGTTATTAAATGTATGTAACTGTATAACCTATCTTGAGTATAACAATATCAAGCTTGTTTACATTTTAATAACAATATTTAAATCTGGTTTATCTAGTCCATTCTCCATAACTTGCGTGCGTACTGTCACAGGTTAAATTGACCTTCTAGAGATTGGTTGTGAGATTGCTTTTGATCTGATAATAAAACTGTAACACAGTTTAATGCATTATCCATCCAGCCTTTAAAGGTCCATTACTGGACTTAGGCCTTCCCTAATTTGCGCCTCCTGAACCGGTCTGAACCGGTCCGAAACTAAGTGGTTACATGAATTTATTTTAGTGAGGTAGCTTTTATTATCGATATATATTTTCTTGTATATTTTTGTGTAAGCGTCCGCGGAATTACAATTTAAGTTATAATATTAAATTCCTTCAGAAAAAATTGCCAGCCCTACATCAAATATATCATTCCTCTGCCGGCTAATGAGGGCTTGTCTACATTTATTTTTTTCCATCATTGACCTCTATTGTTGGCACTTATTAACCTACTTATTGTTTCTCCATTCCAGGGTCTACAGACGTGGACATGCCTTCGTCGTTGCTGCACTCCATCCAGAATCAGATGCAGAGCAAAGGAGGCTACGAAATGGCTTACGGTGTAAAGGTGAAGATCAATAATAAACAAAATTTATCGATTCTAAAATAAATGACAAGACTGTTCAATTCTATTCAAAATCATTTACATGCCTTATTTGATACACTTATGTACCCAATTAGTAATTCTACCACCATTTGGGAAAAGTGCTTTGTCATGGAGGAGAAGAAATGCGAAAGACGTTCCTCAGTACTTCTTTTAAAATGAAACAACAGTATAACCGACTTATCTTCTAGCCTACGCAGAACTGGTTTCAGCATAGTTACCCCTACGGTCTTGTCACTTAGGTAGATTGTAGTGTTCCTGTCTACTTTGATAAAGATCTCGGGTTTGATTCCCGATTGGGGTAAACATATTTCAAAGTAGTAGAAAACCAGGCGACTAAAGCATCCCAAAGCATGAGTTTTAGGTAACTGGTGGTAGGATACCAAATTTCCACTAGAGCTATTACCTTTTCCATTGTTCAGAAAAATGACGTCAGAGGAAAGGTTAACTTGACTTCGACGACAGAAGTCCTTAAGACCTCAAAATCATCATCATTCATATAATCTATACTATTAGATATGACAAAATTTTAATTTTCCGATGTGTCGACTAATCTTAGACAAGGCTTATCCAATTTGAAGACAGTTTTCACAGATGTATTAGAATAAAGCTTTGGTTAATATTTACTCTTTGTTGTATTTGAATCTATTGGCAAAAAAAAAGATATGTTAATGTAAAGAACCTCTTCTAAAAACTTTTTTGAGTGTGGAATCTAAGACAAATAATAAAATGGAGTATATTTTTGTTTCCAGGTGTACTAAAGAGCAGCGGGTGCTGTGAGGGACGCTAGTGAGAACAGAGTGAACAGAATATAATTGTGTAATGATCTTATAATGTATTTATTATAGAAACGATAGAATAAGCGTACCGTAAGATTTGTTGTACATACGAGTCGTTGAGGACATCGGGGTTAGCGAACAATGAGTTACCTGTTGCTGGCAGCGTTGCGGAGTTAATTTTAATGTGCATTTTAATCAAAGACTTACGGTTATTTTCAATAAACTGTCCATAATCTATTGATAAGTTAGTGGGTGATGTAATGAAACGAATGCTATTAAAATCTTTCGCTAACTTCAAGTTTTTCCTATGGGGTAGAATAGGTCAGGATTACTATGCGTTTCCCTTTGACTATTACATTATTTATTACTAGTTTTCTGCGTAATCGTTCAATTCCTTGTCAAATTGACAATATTTATATAGACAATAGTTATCATGATAATAATATCCTTGTTTTTAATATTGTCAATAGTTAACGTCCAAATTTAATCAACATTATTTAAAATACAGCAAATATTAAGCAGTACACGCGTGTATATGTTTAAAATTATATAACGTTTTTTTTAAAAAGCAAACATTATGTTGTTGTGACAGTTTGACAGTTGCTAGTTAGATTCAAGGTTCATGCATACAGAAAATATTAATACTTGTATCTATAATCAAGTAATTACTTGAGTTTAAGTCCATAAGCAACGAATTTGTAGAGTATTCTAAATTTTGGTATGACTTATTTCGTTCAAACTCTTAGCTATTGAATAAAAATAGTTAAACCTATTACTTCGGGTCAAGTAATCAGCCTTAACGCTGGCTGTATCACTGTTAGCCTTGTCTCCTCTCACGTGAGGACCATGGGCCATAATACACCGTACAATCAAAATTGGGACTGGTGGAGGTTACATCATAGTAATCGAATCCATTCCAATAATAATAAGAGAAGGCGAAGCGAATGTTTTACATAGAAAAGAATATACCGATTATCGAAGTGCTGAACTCGTTCTGACCTTTATAAATACTTAAATTAACTTCGCAAGGCGTCAATTCGTTAAGCATGTAGAATTGTAGATGCGCGCACGTTTTGGGGTGAAGACCTATTGTTATTTGTTGAGCTGGACAAGGGACTCAGATCCCAAAGGCCACTGCGACCAAATTTGATCTATTGTAGCCGGGGGGCTCAGGAATGCAAGTATGGTTTTTATTGTGACCTTAGACAGTGGTCAGGATTTCATAAAAAAAATATATCAAATAAATTTTTAAATAATTTATTGTTCTTGGATTTATAAATCAGTCTTCATCATAAGTAACAATTTTAATACCTACCTGCTCTGTCGTCTACAGAAACCAAAATGCTAGTCCATACAAAATCCAATCACTACAATAGAAAGTTATAAAATACCTACACGCTTTTTACTTTGTTAGCGAAGTCTAAATGTTTCTTCAGCGGTTTAACTAGAAAATACTGGAAATTTATTGTTATTTAATATTATAGAATTTAATAGCTTCTTATTTTACAATTTTACGTATTTCCTCGATAAAATGATAACCTAAGCAACTTTAGGCTTTCCTTTGAATTCCATCATGGACTGCGGCCCCTTCATTACCCGATGCATCAAATCCCAACACATTTTGGCAGGCAACAAGCTGAAACATAAAACGTTTACATTTTTCCATTTCAATGTCACACAAAATTGCTTCTAGTTTTAGTTATATAAATAAAATATGTTCTTATCTTATAGACATTGAAGAGTATTTTAATAACTTAATAAACAAATGCTTACACACACATATTCTGCACAGGATTTCCTGTATCACGGGCAGCATGAACAACACACATGAGACATAATAAAAACGACCCAAGGACAAACAATTATCTGTCACATAAAGATTTATGTGATTACTTGCTGAGGTAGATACCTCAGCTGGTAACCGACCTCGAGACCTCGTTTCGCAGGATCATTCAACTAGGCTATATAACTTAGTTGTCCATATCTATATTTATATGTGTGTATCTATATGTGTGTGTATGTTGTACTTATCTATGTAGGTGCTTACTATATTCATTGACAATCCAAAAACACTGGTTACGGTAAAAGGTTTGTGTACAACGTCGATATAAAGTGTACATACCATTTAAGGGGCAGTAAGTATCGAACCGAGCCAGGCATGATGCAGTTGACTTCGTTCTTCCGGATGGAGTCTATCATCGTCTCCGCCACGTAGTCCGGCTCCAACATGGGCATCAGTCGCGGTGTGACGCCGTCGAACATGCCGGTGTTGATGTAGTACGGGCATACCAAAGTTGCGTGAATGGTGGTATGACCGTGAGCCTGTGAAGTTGAATGACGAATGTTAAATAGCTTAGTGGTTCGAACGTTTGTCTCCCGTACGTGGGGGCGTGAGTTCAAATCCTGCGCACACCTCTAAATAAAAAAAATTATGTGTGCATTACAAGTTAATTATTATTTGCTTCGGTGAAGGAAAACATCGTGAGGAAACCCGAAAGATCTCCATAATGTTCTCAAAGGTGTGTGTAGTCTACCAACTCGCTCTTAGCCAGCGTGGTGGACTATGGCCTGTACCCTTCACACTATGTGAGTAGACCCTAGCCCACCAGTGGAAAAGTTACGGGTTGTGATGATGATGATGATGATGATGAAAGGTGTTAAGCACGGGACTGATCAATTTCATGTTGTCATAAAAATATGTATGAAAGTTCTATTTAAAGAGATTAGCAAATAAAATTTAAAGTGTTTTGTAGCTAAACCTTCAACACTTGTTTTTCATATGTTCATATAATGCATATTTAGCACATGACAAGTGTTTAAACTAAAAAGCAAATAAAAAAATGTGTTGCGGTTTGTCGGCACAAATATTTATAATATTAAAATATCCCCTATAAAGGAAATTCAATTTGAACCCCTGCACCTGACAAAATGAGTATTCAACGACGTATATAACGTATAAAAATTATATAAGTGATACTACAATTACATTTAGCGTTTAGAAAACATTAAATTACTGCCCGGTTTGTGCATGAATATATTACGCTAATTCCCTTGAGACGAAATTTTCACTTTTCCTTTGTAAGTAAACAACACGTGCGTCAATGAAGTACATTAGAAATCACGCTTGTGGATACGTAACGCATATGCCAAGTACTTAAGATAATATGTTAGTACCCAATAAAATTATTTAAGTAATAAAAGAGAATTCTTGAACTTAAATAACCCGTTTATTAATATTAAAACACAAGCTTAGTATTGCATTAATTTAGATTAAAGGTTACATACCTTAACTATACAAATAAATAAAATATGCGTGTATGTTTGTATTATTGTAGGTAATAAGGAGTAACTAAGGCTACTTTTATTTTAGAATTATTTTATAAACGAATAATTTTTTCTTCAATTGTACAGCTCGTATTTTATAATTTAACTTACCCTCAGTTCAGTAAAGAGGCTCTCGTGGAAGCCAACAGTGGCAAACTTGGTGGCGCTGTAGTCAGTGCATCGATAAGTTCCCAGCAAGCCAGCCACCGACCCCACTGTCACTATGTGTCCTTTTCCAGACTCTATCATATCAGGCAGGAAGGATTTTACCGTCTGAAAAGGTATTGATAAATGACAATTTAATAATTAGAGTTGTATAATACATGGTTCAA
Organism: Calpodes ethlius; assembly: GCA_018251375.1. Lineage (NCBI taxonomy): Eukaryota > Metazoa > Arthropoda > Insecta > Lepidoptera > Hesperiidae > Calpodes > Calpodes ethlius. Next base: position 7,702 of record DWPA01002377.1, read on the forward strand.
AATAAGATATGTAAAATAATATCCTCATAATTCATAAGTCGCTAAATGTTACTGAATAATACACAACGCGCCTCAACCAATACACTCAGAAGTAAGAATTAAAATTTGTAGAGGAGTTCCTTATAGTGTGGGGAACATCGTACTTACGTACGACAAGCACATAAGTATGAGAACGTGATTTTTTCTAAAATAGACAGTTGTATCTAACTGGAAATTTGTGTTTTCTATGCATGGCATTATTTTAATTTTACCAAGGTTTTTCATGTAAAGGTATCCTCGATATAGTTATAAGTCACATTAAGTATATATCTAGTATGCCTATAAAGGTATTTCTTAACTTCATCGACTATATCTACCCTAACGTAATTACGAGTTCTAGTTCATATATCATTCACGGTACGTTTATCGTAGATTTTTCCTTTTTCCATAAAAAGGCAATTTAAAGAGTTACGTGGCAGAAATCTCCTACTGACGATTTTGTAATTTATTGTTTAATAAGCAACTTAATCATGATAATTCATTGGAGTAACATAGCAAGTATTTTGTAGTCCTTTTTTCAAAAGCATCCTAGTGTTTGCTAATTATAAAGCAGAATGACCTTAAACTAAATAATGTTGCTACACATTGTAGACTCGATATAAAATACTTACAGTATAATAAGTACTTATTGCTCGACTCAGTTATTACGTCCTGCTATTGATATCATATTTCTAGCGCAATGCGTTTAGAAAGGCAACTACAAATGGCTTAGGTGTTCCAGAATTAGCAATACATCTGTAGCTGACTTAGGATTGTTACAATAATTACAAAAGGCAGATATGTATAGAATTAAAAAAATATAGAAGCGATCTATATCGTAACACAAAACGAATACATTAAAATGTTTAAAAATAATAATGTTTCGTACGCATCATTTTTATGGGAGTAAACTAGCTTGCAGTCCCATCACTCACTGCTGCACATGGACGCCTGTGACAAACTACGAATAGGACTTTAGGAGGGACTGTTTGTGTAGGTTAGTGCTGTTAGTGGGTAATTATTAGTCACCGTCCAGTCTTTGTTTGTTAGTAATTTGTCATATTCAAAGCTGGTCTGATGTATTGCTGCCCTTGCGTTCAAAAGGTCGCATCTTGTATTAGTGTAATTGGTCATCTAGATTACCTTCAGATCGGAACACAATTGCTATAAGGCAATTATTACACGGTAGAATAGGTAATATACTTCGTACCAAAGTTCAGTATTTATATTTCATATCGAAAAAATTAGAACACATTTCCAGGACGGCACAAAATGGTTCTATTAACAGTTCACTTGTTATACTAATACTTGGTAACAACTTCAATGTCGATTCACTTACCCAGTAGTGCGAGAGGATGTTTACTTTGTACGTGGTTTCTATGGCCGTGTCGTTCGACTCTAGTAGTGTATTGCCGAATACTGTTCCAGCGTTGTTGATGAGTACGTCTACTTTCCCCACCTGCAGAAAAAATGTCTTTGTAAATCAGCGTACATCTTTGAGTAGTTATAGCCTGAGAATGAGAGCTTGTGTCTGTCTACTGTCAATTCTAAGTTATCGACTGTTTGTGGTCAACGGAGATCTTCTAGACGACTATTTACCATTGAAGAATGGTGGTTGATTTCCTGCCGTCGCTAATGAATAAAACATAAGACAGCAAGATGGACTTAGGTAGACAGTCATTTGGAAACGTTATCATCAACAATCCAATCAGTAATTACTTTGAAAGTAAATTTATATCTGATAGTTTTTAGGATATTGATGATTAGAAGTTTGATAAGCTACCTGCACGTATTATTGCCAGCCCTGCACGTAACCTTAATATGATGTATATTATCTAATTTTCTTCAGTCTCAAAAGAATTCTACTGACATGAATAGTTTGAAAGTTATATGTACAAAGTCTGCCCATGTTATGAACCATATCAGTTACACAATAAGTACCAACTTCTTAATTCGGTAGATTGATGTCCATTTATACAGCCAATTACAAAGTAATTAATGACAGAACAATACAATATGGTTTTACCTTCTCTTTTACCGATGAATGCATTTAGCGAATAGCCTTTTCAAACTTAATTACGATGAAGATTCATTATAACCATAATCTTTTGACCTGCACCGCGAGTTCTTATTGTGGTAGTCGACTGGTTATAGTAATGTATTCATTAATGACATCGATTACCTTATAACGAAGTAAATGCATTAAATTGGTACGTAGGTACCTATTCTTACAAAATTAATATCATTTTCGGACATACGCCGAGGTCTTCTTCTCAAGCGTAAGTGGGTACCAAATTTGTCATTGTACACAAAATTGGTAATTCATTATATCTTGAAATTTTTTTACAGTTTATTAAGATGTAAAGAAAAGTCATATAAAAAAATTAAATGGGAAAGTGTGTTTATTAGGCCTTCTAACATGGCGAAACGCAGTGTTGTTATCGTATTCAGACTTCTGTGGAGATTATTAGGAAGCTTAGGAATGACATTAACTTCTTTATACCGCGAAAACTCTTATTTGTTTGGGATATTGGGTAGATTATTTAATTCCTATATAATTAAGAACGAATATCATTAAGTTTGTTCATATAATGCTACGACTGGCTTGCTTGCTTGAGTGACTTAGGCTTTATATTTTTTTAATCTTAATTATACCCGTGCAGGCCAGGGAGTCCAAAAGTTGGTGAATAAATAAATATCTCTCCATTCAAATCTGAACAGTTCTTAAAAATGTATCGTTAAGTTATTGAAATTCACATAAAGTAATGAAGACAAAGTAAGGACCACCATTATTACGAACAACATCCAACATTTTGTGCGGCCGAAAAATATAGTGGATAGAATGATATTTACCTCTTTTTTAACTCTCTCTGCCGCAGCGTACACCGCCGCGCGGTCAGCTAGATCCACCACGTAACTGGTTATATTATAACCCTCATCTTCCACTGCTGCGCATGTCTTCTGCAGTGCTTTAATGTATAAAGACTTATGTTATTTCAAAATCAAACATTTTAAACGTATTGACAATTAACTTTATTTTCAACTAGAAAAAATTCTAAAGCTCTCAATTTATCTTCCATTAAGACTAGTATCGATAGTAAGACTAGTAAGATTAATAAATTGACGTTTGTTTTTTAAATTAATTACGTGCTTACCTTCTTCATTCACATCCCATATGACAACTTTTGCACCAAGCCTGGCCAATTTAATCGCCAAATGTCTTCCCACTCCTCCCCCGCCTCCAGTCACCAATACAACATCGTCCTTGAGACTCTTCAACGGCCTTACAATATTAGGTACTAGAGTCCAGAATAATGATTCTAGTATGTAGTAACAGGACAGTAATAGGAACAGCACAGTGTCCTTAGCGATGTCGAATATGCTTGCCATCTGTGACGATGTGTGTATCTTTGTACCTTCCAACATGATTATCTAAATAAAAAGAAAAGAATAATAAATAAACACTAAGAAACTCACACCCTTGCAGTAGGATTCCCCGTGTCGCGGGTGGCATGGACAATACAAATAGCACGTCACTAACACCTATGACCCGAGAACAAATATTTATCTGTCACATAAATATCTGCCCCGGCCGGGAATCGAACCCCCCCTACCCCTCGCTTCGTAGTTTCACTACCAACTAGTAGGGGCCGTAATAATGAAATCGATTTATTTTTTTAGTAGTAAAGTTTAAAAACTCCAATTTTGTTAGATATACTTAAGCTAAAAGTGCAAATTTTAACAAGAACAATCTAGATGAAGGCTATCTAATATTTTCTGGTTCATTCTACAGCTAGTTTACGAGGAACAATTGTAACGTTTTCATTCTTTATGTTCAATATCCACGTCATCTAGAATACTGTGGAATTAGAAATTTCAGTACAAGAGTGCTTGTCTATGATATATTTTAAATTAATTTCAAGTAATATCGCAGTAATGTTACTATTTGCCTAGATAGTAGTTACGCGTATCATCTCCTTAAAATACAAAATGCAACGTGCGTTCAAGCATGAACTCACATCCGATAAATAATTTATTTTGATGGTATCATCGACTTCAAACTGAGTTATTTACTACGCATATTTAACCACATTCTTACAAGTCTTATTTAACTTGCAATGTTTGTTGTATTTTTAGTATGTATGTTACGGTAAATCTTACACACTACTAGCCGTTTAATATTAAATTTAAATCTTAAATATTGCATTAGATGACAATTAATATATATGATAAGTAAATCTACCCTCTAGATTGGCGAAGCCTCTACTTTAAAGAGTTCCAAACACGGGAACTCTTTAACGTTTGACAATGACAACACAGACATAAAATTTTATACACGCATTTAATTAGGGTACCTTGTACGAATCAATATCATTCATTGTTTGCCGCTCCCATGGCTGGCTTCAGGTAGAAGAACTCCTTAAGGGTGAACAGCATAGTCACTGTTCTTTTGCTTTTTAGAGCATTGAAAAAGCGTGTTTTAATAGTTTTATTATTAACTCTTTTGGTCTTGAATTTTATACCCTCAATGAGTTTTTACACATGTAATAAAACTGAAACTAATTGATATATGCACATTGAAGATATTTTGGTAAATCAATTATTGAAGGTATTTTTTGACGCGGAATTTATCGAGTATTGACGTGTGACGTCCTCCATACTCTTTAGTACATTACAAACACATCGCGTTGCATCGCCGTCTCGTTCCGTCGCCTTTCTGTCCTGCCCGCAGTATCTCAGACTGATACAAATCCCGCCTAAACCTTTTGCAAGTTGCAAGGCATAGGTTTTTAAAAGCGAAACGAGGACGAATACTAGTAATAATTAAAAATGTGATAAAAATAATTAATATGTTCCATTTAATTTTTTATCATAGTTATCTATTTGTTATTCATTTAACATAGTAGTGGTTGATAACATGATGATAAGTTGATAATAATTAGGTAAAAAAATATTTCATAATCATCTAATTATTAGATGATTAGTTTAGATAAAGTATTAGAATCTTATCTAAGCTAATTATATTGAAATCGACTACACAATTTAGTGCGGTCAGGTACTTAATTTATGGAGCCCTAGATTGGCTAAGGTCAACGTCTAGTTAGGCTTTACCTTCACTTGACTATCAGTGTCGATACTGGAAAATTACCTACATACTAGATATTTGTTTACGACTAGAAGGTTTGGAAGTCACTTGCCTAAATTCGTTTAATACTTGAATATTGTTTCGTATTAAACGTAAAATAAAACTAATGTATAGTTACAATTAGTCAGATTTGGCACACGAGAGTAAGATCACCTAGGTTAAGGATAGGATACATCCATCCTGGATGGATCTGAAATCGGAATCTGAATCGGAAAGGTAATGGATCTGTTCTGCGGAATAAGAGGCATAATTTAGTGAAGATTCGTATTGACTAGTTACACTATTACCTGTTACATGTTTGAGAATTTTTTTTGTTAGTAATATAGACTAGAACTTTTTATTTATGTAAGGGCAGAGGAGAACGGTTTATAATTTAGATAAATTTTAATATTAATATATTTAGTGGAATTTAATTGTATTGCAGTCTAATTATTGTTTTATATATACATATATTTCAATAAAAATAAGAAGATGTATTTTACTTTCAGTGAGGTGTTGTAGAAGGACACCAATGCTTGTCATTGAAACATAAAAATGATTTCAACATGTATTAGTAAAGTTAAACATATTATTTATTTATTTTCAACGCATTAAATAAAATGAAACTAAATATATTTTAAGATTATTACAAATATGAGTTATGGTACTAATATTTAGATCAATAAAGAATCGTATATCTTATGATAGACGTAGATGTGTGTGTGTGTGTGTGTGTATCTGTGAAAGTAGTCGAAAGAAAGTTGTTCTGTTGTTCAGATTTTGTAGTCCATGATTTAGAACACAGTTTAAATGGCTGTGGTCTGGCTGTCGTCCATAAAGTTTTATACAAGCAGTGACCGCAACTTCGTCCGCGTGGAATTTAATAAAAAGTGTTTTACTTTATTTTGTTTTAATGGCTTAATTTCTCCTTATTACATCAGCTACCTGCCAATAAAAGTCCCGTCAAAATCGGCCCAGCCATTTCAGAGATTAACCAGAACAAATACATAGACAGACAGAATAAAATAGTAAAAATGTTATTTTGTACACTCCAATTTTATTTATATGTATTATTCCCATCTTTATATACGACGATTTTATACGACAAGTAATGGAAAGTTAAGAACCAAGAACAAACATAGTCATTATTTTGTTGAATATAACGGCGGATATGAAGCAAGGCTATTAAAATGCAATTTCAACCTTTATGCCAGGTATTATATCAGTTTGTTTTAGTTCTCCTCCAACAAATAAGCAGGTTTCTCGCTGTAAAATATAATGCCTAGATTTGACAACATAGATCCATTATGAATTTGAATGGATTAGCTAGTGCGAAAACAAACCTTTTAAAGCAAATCTTCAATTAAACCTCTATTAAATTATATCTATCTTATTTCGGTCTGCTATTTATAGATATCCTATGGTGACAGTACTCTGATTGATGCTATAAATGACTAAAGTTAAACTGAGTTTGCAGAATCTACTTTTATACATGACGTACGAACTATGTGGTGTTAGCACAGGATTTGAGATGAAGGAGCTGTTACAGAACAGTATAATAAAAAAAAACTAAGAACATTTTTTTATGGTGCAAATAAATAAGTTTGTGTTGTCCATGACTAAGGAGTTCCCTCATCTGAAGCTTAACACAATAATATCAGCTTATCCGAACAAACACACTTCATAGAAAAATAGGTAACAATTTAAATAACAAAAATTGCAAGTTAAATAAAAGTTTTCGATCGATGGTTTCATATCAAAATCGTCAATATTGAATTGATGTTTGCCAGTATAACATGTTGGCATTTAACGGTTCCTAAGATACATGTGCATTGCTCGCCATAATTAGGTTCGCTCTAAATATTCCATGGCAATGGAGAAATACTTTGAAATCGGTAATCGTTCCACGAAACTCTGTTTCACAAGTCGTAAGTATATATCTTTAAAACGTACGTAAAAGATAATTTATATTAACAGCAATAACATATTAAATTATGTTAAAATGAAATTGAAATTATTTTAATATTAATATGATTAAAACTTAATATATATTTTTTAATCTATGTTTGATACATTAATTATATAAAAAAGAAAATTAATAATAAAAGAAACAATATAAAATTTATCATGTTTAAAATTTATATCAATAAAAAAAATCACGTACCTGGTTCGTTAAATCGTATCAATTAACTGATAAAACAATCCCAATTTCATCCAAAAGAGCACAGATATCGTATTCATACGCGTCTACTATCCGCACAAGACGCAGAACAAACGTTGCAGTCGAGCCGGCTGGCCTACTACTGCGGAGTTCTGGCGTACCGGTGGGTCGTGTCGTGAGCTACTCCCGCACTTTCTCCGATAACGGGACGATTTACTTAGCCTCGTAAACGTTATCTCTATAAAAGTCGATAGAACTAATTTAAGACGTTCTTTTTCATTCCAATACGTTTCAAAACATGTTACGTGTTTTAAAGGGAAGGGGGGTCATGATTTAACTAAAAAAAGGAATATAAGTGCCTCTTGTGTTTAATTAAAGAACAATTAAGTTAATGAATATATATATATTTAAATACTTACACGTGCATAGCAGTGTAGGGACACTAGGATTCCCTGTGACGTAGGTGGTAGAGGTAGCAGAAAAAAACATTACTAACATTCACAAGCCGAAAATAAACTATTTTCTGTCACATAAATGATTGTTCCGCCCGAGATTCGGGCACTCGCCTCGGCCCCATAGCTTCACAGGCAGGGTAATTACCAACTAGGCTACAGGTTAATAAACATTTACACACTCGTACTTTCGTGCTGGGATGCTCATGCGACAAGCAATACAAAAACTGCGTATAACTTGGAAGATTACAGTGTCAGATCCCGCTTGTTGGTTGTAGCTATGTTCTGTAATACTCAGTATGGTTCCATGGTGGTAGGGTTTTCAAACGGCTAATTACCGTCCGCCTTTACATAAAGTGTCTAAAATCTTACCGTTTCTTATTTAAATTTATTGTATGAAAGCCACAAAAAATCCCAATT
>DWPA01002378.1:0-15877 GCA_018251375.1 Calpodes ethlius
CGTGTTATTTGTGTTGTCCATGCCACCCGCGACACAGGGAATCCTACTGCGAGGGTATGAGTGTGTTAGCGTTTATTTAGGTACTGTCAGAATTAAACTGGATTACAATATCCATTGACAACAGTAGAAACCAGACGTCATAACGTCATACGTTGTTCTAGAGGGTCAAAAAGGAAAGCCCCTTTGAAATGTAGTGTAGTGTAATGTACATAAAGTAATGAGAATATCTTCGTTACTTAATCTTACTTGTCAGCAATCCATCCCGTTATTGACATAGATACGATCATACCCGCATTGTGTATACTCCCCACTAGGGTAGCTTTCCAGGACTGACAGCCGAGGTTTAGCTGAAAAAAATGATCAATTGAGAATCATAGTACAGATCGTGGTATGCCTTATCTACAGAATAAAATAAACAGCCCAAAATCAACAACACATCAATCTTGGGTGTGGTATTAAATAATTTAAGATATTATTGATCAGTTATGAAACAAGCTATTGTGAAAAGTTTTACCATCACGACTTTATATATAAGGGGCTTTATGTCACCAAAGTTGAAATAAAAGTAAAAAATATCAGAAAAGTCACTAGTCAAAGTGAAAAAAGTTAAAAAATATTATAGATAATTATGACAAAAGTGAAAAACGTATGTATAAATATATTCTAATACAAGCACACTTTTTTTCAACGGTTTCCCAAATTCCTTGCACCTCCCCTCATCTCATATTCCTACAACCTACAAAAGGAGATCCCCCAGTTTTCCGTTATAATATTATTCACCAGTGTATTCTTAAAATACCTTATCGTATTGTTCGTTAAAACTTAGTGCAAATAGTAAATTCAATGCGTCTTTATCAAGTAGCTACCAAATCCTTAAGTAAATCATTCAAAATGCATTTAAATGTCAATGAACTAATGAGGTATTACGTTATTTTAATCATTTATTACGAGAGAAACAAGTATATGTACCTATTTATCTCGTGTGAATGATCGTATTATACATCTAGGTACTTGATAGTTTAAACAATAGATTAATAACGCGTAGACAGCTAATTTCTTCATACAATGTTCAATGTTGGCCTACAGTGAAGCATAAAAATCATGTACGCGTGTGGTAATATCGTATACATACGATCGCCGTAAGCAAATAATTGTGAGAATGTTCTTTTTTTGAACAATGGAAAATGGTACCTAACCGGTACTAATCATAGGGAAAATGGGGAAAGTATATTTTTCCCTATATGATAGCATTCAAATCTGACCAATGTAGCCTAAAAAGGCCCCATTAAAAGAGTGCTACATTATATATATATCTATTTCGTTCTAAGTGCTATTATTCTATGAATTCAACAATGCTTTGTTGTTTCTTTTTCTGGGACAAAACGTATCTTATTTGAATTTGTACGATATAAGCTACAAAAATACCAATAATAATTTAAATTTATTAGACAGACCATAATCCAAAACAATGATTTGCCTGGTTTACCTATCAATAACATAAAAAAAAAGTTATTTTCGAGAAATAACCTATCTACAGATTTAACCCCATTACAATTTTACTATTAGGTATAGATACATTAATCATATCAGTGGCTACTAGTCCTAACGTGTTCGTTAATGCGCTAATTATGACACTGAGAAGATAAGCAGACGGAAAGTAAAATTTGTACATAAAATCATAAATAAAGGCAACCATGTTTTATCGCATTAATTGCAGCTATTAACAATCACGATAACATTAACTTTAACGTTAAAGTTAACGTTAACGTTTGCCAGGGACTTCAGATAGCGATCGTAAAGCCAAGTCTAAGCCCTTGAAATCAAGAGTTCCGTGTTTAAAAATTTGAAAAAGAATTTTTTTTATAGTTTTATTATCTACCAACTACGAAACGATAATAATACCGCTTAAACAACAATATTTACTACAAATGTACTTTTCAATTACACACATGAATGAAATTAAACACTTAAAACCAGTTTCATTCTTAAATTCTATAAAACGTTTACTAATTTTCATAACTACCTACTAAGCCATTGGTGCGCGTGCGCCATCGCGTTTATAAATTGCCTCATAGAATAGTAACATAAGTCACAACACAAGTTTCGGCCTGTTTTTACTACGACTCTACATTAACATGTAAATATTTGCTAGTCAAATCGATGAATGACGTCATAAACTTACGCAACACCGACATAGTATGCACGATTAGACTGTTTCTAATATTTTATGCCTACCTCCATAATCTGTTGTCATACCCGCATCGAATCTCATCGCGAATATTGATCATCGCGTATTGTCATTCTACTTACTTTAATTTTAATAGAATATCTTAAATGATCTCTTACTTAGCAATAAAGTTGTTTTGCCTATAATTTAGTACAATTAATTGTCTCTTAATATCAATTATCCAATGTTTCCACATGTTCCGGTGCAGTGTCGGAATCCTTACCCTTATTTGCTGGTAACATGTCAGTGATGTCTTTGGTGTTACTGATGCTTATGGATGATCACATTCCATCATCTGGATCCTTTGCGGGAACATCAACAACAGCAACAGTTGATCGTAGCAAAACAACAAATCAGACACATTATCCATAGTCATCACGGAATTACCGACGAATTTCATCTCTAAGAATCCAGCATCTTGGAATCGAGTGGATCGAATGAATTTTAGAATCGAGTTCAATTGACTGTAGTTTTTGTTGATTTACTGTCTAACGATAAACAGAGATTTTAAAGATTTGATCGCAACCGTGAATATTAATAATCATTATATAATCGTATTTATAAATTGATTTTTTGGTTTGTAAAGTGCTCTATCTTGACTCCAATCAAACTTTCCCTATTCTTGGTGCAGACTGCTGAATGACGGATGGTAAACGGTTACTCATAGAGAAAGCTGGACGTATCCAGTTTAAGGTTTAACGGTATTCATGGGTTTAAGTAGCATAATATGTATATCTGATTGGCCAGCAAGCTAGGATAGCTCTTACGAACCTCCTCCTAAGATAGACCTCGAAATGTTTTATTGTATTGTCGGAAATGCCTTTGATTTTACTAATGTTCATGGACAAAAGTCACAAATTTCCATAAAGTGACTCATTTGTTTGTCAATTGGTTTTATAATTTGATTGTTTATCATACTATAAGTAAATGACGTAGGACAACGGGATAAGCACCCAGAATACGAAAAATATTTCGAGAATAAAGTACATAACTGGCATACTGTAAAATAAATGTATCTAAACTTCGTTTCCTATTTTGTATCACGTAATACCATCAAATAGCGTAAGTTTTACTCATCAAAGGCAATGTACCGTATTCATGTTTTATTTTCTATGTAACATTACGATGTATTCATCGTCTTATTACACGTCCTTGGTATTATTTGATTTCGCCCGCAATCTTATACTTGTCCTACATATCACACAATCATATTCGCGAGAAAATTAAGCAATATTATCAGGTTTTCCCTTATCATCATCTTCACTGTCCTTGATATCAATTGGTATTTGTATCTGATTCCAATCATGATTATTTATCTTACTGCCAGCTAGTTTCCGTGTTGTTACGTAATATGTACTTTTTATTTTTTCTTTTTAACACTCATTATTTATCTATCTATCAGCCTTTGAAGGTCAACTTCTGGTCATAGATCTACCCTAAACAACGCCATTCAGACCGGTCCTTAGCCTTCTAAAGTAACTGATGATCAACTTTAAAATCGTAGAAATATTTAAATAGTACACTTATAAACGTATTTTTTTACGTCTACTATCCTTTCAAAAAGACAAATTTGAGTCTTGGTTTTTTTCTATTATTGAGTGTTATCTGTCCTAGCAGCAGTTAGTGGTTGAAAATTTTTCATAAACTATACTATAATTATGGTTATAAATTAGGTTTTGAAGGTGTTCACATTTACTCAATAATTAAGACATACTATCGACTCCAGAAACAATTGATCCCATCATCATGAGTTTTATAAATTACAACTTAAAAAGGCAAATGGAATACATTAACCTCATTGTCTTCTACTACTGCCGACATAATACTAATATATCTTTTCGTACAAACCATTAATTTTCAAACTTTTAAAAATATTTTTTCCTATAAGTACTAATCTTCTTGAAGGGTTTTTTAATAACTATAAAAGTAAATTATATTTATATCTTGCATATTATCCTTTTCTTTAAACGTACGTTTCTTACAATAAATCCTATTAAGTCAATCAGGATAAAAAACTAGCCATTTACCACCCATATGTTTTCTTAAGATACTAAATTACGACCTCAAAATCTTGTTTAAGCGCTTGTAAGTGCGAAATGGGTTTTAAAGCATGCGCCCGGGCGGTAGTGTCAAATACCTAACATAAAGGTACCTAAAAAGTACAAAATAACAATATTTTCTTCATATTACGGACTAAAATTAATTATCTGCTCTTATTACACCTATAACCTCGATTTTAGGCTTCCATAGTCAAAATGGAACCCTTACAGTTTCATAATGATTCGGACGAGTGTACAAATTTATCACAATATCAAAATAGTAGAATAAATAAAATCTTTAAAAAAAAATCACAATACCTTCCCTATATTTAAATTGGATAGGTTTTATAAATACATGATGGATTTAGTGACGAACATTTTTCGATGTAAGAATCTATTTGCGAAATATTAACCTTTAAATTAATAATTTCGAAAAATAACAGTTCGAGTTCATGTGAAACTACCGGCTAAATAGTTGAATTTGGATATGGAAATCTCAGGGAAGTAGTGTAATCATGATGAATTTAAGAGGAACAAAATATAAAACGGCCACTTAGACTTCTCAAGTTATTGAGTAATGGTCGATGGAGTCCACAACTACGGAACCTGTCATGAAGGTTCGACGCGCTCTTGACGAGTTTTTTATTTTATTTATCACAACCAATCGCGCGATATGTCACTTCACGTGAGATACAGGATTAGTGGCATTTCTATCTATTTTTCTTATTTTTACGTGATGCAGCTTAGCTACACAAGGTCAAGGCTCATTACCTATTCATTTTTATTGGCATTTCCGCGCGCAACTTAAAAACTTTGATCTGCTCCGGAAAATGTTTCATTGTGAGAATAGTGTTAGTGTGAATCTTTATTCTTATTTACTTAAATACTTTTCAGAATCAAAACCATCAGTTTTCAAAACTCGAAGATATTAAATGGTCGAATATATCGATACTTCTGGGCTCAAATGTCGTAAAGGACAAAATACGCCTTTTCAAGAGAAGCAAGAAACATTTTTTTTATATCATCTGTCTATAACTTTTTTGCTTATTGAGCTATTTGGATGATTCTTAGGAAGAAAGTTCTTAAATTTCACTGTATTTTCAAAAGAAAGAAAGAAGAGACAGAATTGGTTTAGAGCTATATTTACTCATTTAAATCGTTATATCAGTTGCTAAATTAATATTTTTTTTTCGTCGTAAAGGACTTATTTTTAAAATATTGAGAAATTCAATATACAGATCGCCAAAGCCCAAATTTTTTCGCTCAAATGTCCTTTACGACCTTTGAGCCCAGAGGTAATAAATATCATTATTTCACATACCGCTGATACAATAGAATTGTCATCCTCATATATCCATTCATCGCACTCTTCTAGTACTCCAACAAATGTGTTGTTAGAACACGTGTGATTTGCCAAGGCATATTTGCGTTCATCTATAATGGGTCTGAAGCATTTAGCGTTTACATCATTCGGCCACCATTCCGGTGTGACCACAGCCGGATTTTTACTTTCGCACTCTGGAACTTTGCATCTGCAACCAAAAAAAAAATTAGTAAAAGTTTATAGAGCTGCGAATACTGCGATATAACAAATTCGTAGTTTTTCAGTCCAAAACAAACGTCATTAGTGAAAGACATTTTGCTTTTGCAAAAGGGAATAAATTACTTTTGTTATTGAATGAACCCATTTATGAATTTATGTGTATCGAACAAATTGATCGCTATTAAAAGAACCAAGAACAGTACGAGATCACTTATGTTCATTTACAGACAATTGTTTTGATTGCTAAAAACGATTCAATATCACAACATCGAGTATAACAAGTGTGAGTGTAACCTCAGATCTATGAACTAAATCTCATGAGAATGAGGTGAGAATTTATAAACGTGCAGAAGAGTTAGACACTTATTATCATTAGGTTGTAATCCATAACCCTTTTTAAACACCATCAGAAGCTCCGATAAGTGAAATCTTCCTCAATTGTGAAAAGTCCTCATAAACAAGACATGCTTTTTGGCCGTAATTCAATATTTACAGTTGTCAAAAATCAATCTCAAATAGCATGTAGCTCAATAGCCCTTGAGCTTATGCTGTTCTGAGCATTTTACAGCTTTATCTAGTATAGATACCCTAGATGGTATTGATTCTCACACTTGATAAAACCCTGGCCTATATTCGTATTCCTCACGCACTTATAGAGAGCGACGCCTCGCAACGTCGCTTGCCCCAGCTTTCCTGGCGCCCTAGGCTAGGAGATTGAACTGGAACGGCGCCAGAATAGAAAATAAAGCAATAATGTAATCAGACTAGGTTTTAATAAAAAAAATATTACATTTTTATTCCATAAAGGTGATTAATGAAAGAATGAAATTAGAAACAAATGATAACCAATTATTGACCCCTAAGATATCGCCTGGGAAGTACTAAGTATATGAACAAGTCATATTTCTAGATCTTCCATTGCCAGGGGTAGCTGGAATATACTCAACCTAGTGTAAATATGTGACCGATATCACACCAATATCTGCTTAGCCAGGAATCCCCGACATTAAAGCAATAAAACAATGTTTTTTATTCTGAAAACATTGTACTTACGATCCCGTTTCCATGGTCACGTGTTTACAAACACGTCACTTCGGGTCGTGAATTCTACTATACAAACAGAAGACCGTTATTGGCTCCAACAAACCATCATAACTGCTACAAGTCGAATGTATTTTACTTAGTTTGCTAACAAGATTATAGATTTGACACAGATACAGAGTAGGTGATAAACTATTTTGAATTAAGAACGTTTTAATTTAATTGTAATTACAATAAGTAGATACAGACCACTAATTGGAGGTAGAAAGTGAGAAAGAATATCAATAAACTTAGCATGGATTCTGTTGGAATTTACAAGGGAATTACAAAACCAAGGGACCTCTAATCACGGGAATCTTAGCACCCCTGATTCGTTCATTGGTCAGTAAAGGTGCACGATGCATCATAACTAGATAGATTGCATTGGACTCTAGGATGGATGGACCTATACATAAAAATATGGAGTTGCATGAAAAATGTCTTATATATATATAGAGCGTGATTATTGAACTGGCTAATGACATCTCCAAAAATGGGATAGTGGCCAACAAATGTCATTTTTTGTTTTGTCTTATCATTTTCTAATAATTTTACACTGTCAATGATCGTTTTATTTAACTAATATTTACTTCGAGTGTTCATTTCTATATCCTTATATTATTTCAATTATTAAATTATTTTAACATATATTAATTAAAAATGTTATTAATCACATATACCTACCCAGAAATTTATCATCATCATAATATTGTCGTGGAGAACACGCGTATTTAATTGGATTTTTAATGAGTAGATAGCAAATTTAACATTAAAATGTCATAAAATATACAATTTTAGTCAGCTAATCACCGTGTACGTAATATAGGTACCTATGGTTGACATCTTCAGCCACAAAAATATAATTAACGTGGATCATGGACACCATCATCAACGGCAGACATATCAGGATATACTGACATATCTGGAACTTCCCGAACTTGTTCAAGTCCATAAAGGGGTCAATTTGACTGTTCCTGCTCTTCGGCATTATGGTATATATTTCACACTGAACACACCACTGTATAATATTGATTTATGTAATATCGAGCGTTACCGATAAGGACGGAAGCTGGCAAAGTACTAATTCGGAGAATCACAATTGGCGGGCGAGAGACACTGGTGTACGCAACCCATTTTGGGAGTACATTATTCTGACGCGAAATGTATTCATCACTAAACATTTATTTAGATCGTTTAAACCTATGTACGATATATTTTTATTAGTCGAAACTAGTGAAACCAGTGTATAGTATTTCAACACGCTGAATAAATTATTATTTCTGAATTAATTTCTAATCAGTGTTGACGCTTTAAACGGTGCAATCTGTTACTAAGTAATATAATTTGACGTTAGAGAAGTAGTTATTTACAAATAATTAGCTATTTATTCTAATATTATTTATTTGTTAAATAATTTGTTTTTTAATATTACATTTTATACGTACATATTACATTTGATATTACAATCAATGATTTTTTTCACTAAAGCACCATTTTTTAATATCAAAAATTTTTGATGATATTTTTAAGCAGTTGTGTTTTAGATTTTGTAAAACCGCCAAATGATTTGAGAAATATTTCAGTATCTACAGTTTAAACATGGTTATGTATGATTCAATTAGTTAATAACTCACAGGTACTGAAATAGTTTTATTAAGGTTTTTTATCGGGCGTTAGGTTATTTATATATTGTATTCAAACTTTAGAGAATGAACTGCTTCGCTCAGGCCTGCGGCTCCGCGTTTTGCACTAACACAAATATATTACTTATTGTTAATTATATAAAGAATAAGTATAACCATAATAATTTTACGACCATACAAAAATGAAAAATATTGTGTAATAATATATTATACGCAATACACGCGTCGTTTTTTTTTTTTTACAAACCGATCAAGATATGTTCGAGATTTGAGGAAACGTCGTAATTCGACAATGATAACATCAAGGTGTTTTGCGAAATAATTTAGCACATGCAATTGACAATTTACACCTACATAATGTCATTGAATGTCAGTTAAATTATAATGGAAAATAGTAGCTATGTATACGGTTCAATGAAAAACCTTTGGCGGAAACACTTAAACGTTATCGTCATTGTGCAAATAAATTTAAAAATAGAATGAAAATAAAAAAGAAGATTTATTTACGGCCTGAGTAGACAATAACAAATATATAAAAGCCGTCAAAGTTCAATAAAAAAATAATCCAAAACACAATTAATTAATCTAAAAATAGAATAAAAAAAGACACAACTGCGCCAGTAAACTAAACGAGTATCGAATCTGTGCTGCAGTATAAATAGGACCGGACTTTGCATAACAGTGACAAAATGGTCCTGATTTTAGGTCTGGACTTTTTTTGTGGCATAAGGTCAATTAAAATCGCATAATCTTAATGTTTTTCTGTATCTGTCTCGTACGATGACGTATGTATCATTTTATCATATGATGATCTTTAGCAAATTTATTGTGCATTAGCTCACGAAGATTTTTGATTTGATACGACCAATTTTCGACAGATGGCGCCACTGACACATTTTTTTTAGAAATTAACCATATCAATAAAATGATTCAAAATGAATTGAAAATTTGTGTTCATCTTTACTTCTTATTGTAAATAAACACTTTAAGAGCCTTAATAGCTAAAGAGGAAAAAATATTCACAAAACGTTGTTGTGAATCTTAGTCGCTCCTTAGATGTTTCTTGAATATATTAGTTACTATTAAATTATTCAGTCAATATTATAGGTAATATATAATCTATGATGTCACTATCCTTCGGAAATACAAGTAGAGGGATACAAAAAAAATTAAATAAAACCGGGTCATTGACCGGCTCTCGAACTAATACTAAGGCTAACTTTTTTTAAATTTATTTGTAGCATAACAATACGCTGATTATGTAAATTCTAATGATTAAACTAGGTATATGAAATACCTAGTTTAAAAAGCAGACTAATAACTTAGACCAATTCAAACTAAATACAAGAAATCTTACAATAAACGTAGTAACTGATATAAACATGATGCAATTCGAAAACCATAAACAAATATTTTTTTGCAGATAAGACACAACAAAGATATACGGAGGGTAATAAATCTTATTATCTGTTAGTTTTTGAGGAATTATTAATTTTACTCAGGTGAATGCAATAATGACATTGCGTAGAAATAACACATCATCACAAACCTAGAAGACTTAAATGTTTTAAACCTGGGATTAAACATTGAACTGAAAAACCCTGGAATAATATCGAGGGGTGAAAAGCAACATGTATTAAGCTACAACAAATTGCGATATTGAGATATTATGAAATTTTTGCATAGATATAAAATATCACGTGACAATTAAATATCATTCTTAACGCTTTTCGACCTAAAGCTGTAACTAACTGAGCACATATTAAAATCTAAGAATGAATTTCGATGATGAGGATCTGATGATGGAACTGGAAGGTACCTGATACCCTTGAATGAATACGTATTTACAGTGGCATCCGGAATAAATTATAAACCAAACTGCACGTGGCCTGACACGCACTCGTCCGGTTTTTTTAATTACTAAAAAAAAATTCGAGAACGCGATACGATATGGGCGTTTAAATTAAATTATTCTTTGATGACGTTAAAATCGGCCCCGCCCTCGTTTGATATCTTGAGTCTATTATTTAGAAATAATACCCACGTCCCTAAGAAAATACTACTATATACATAGGCGTATCCAGGGTTAAAGGAGACGGCAGATAGCCCTCATACCCTCTGGATTTTGTAAGTTTTCCATTTATCCAGAAAATAGTATGTTAATCAACGTTACTCCTAAAATTAAGGCAGAGTTATTCCTAATAGTTCGAACTTTAGTTTGCCGAACGTGAAGGAGAGAATTCGAATCAGGCACGCACCTCTAACTATCAAATAATTATCTGCGTATTACTAGTAAATTATCACTTTTGGAGACCCAATCTACGCAGTGGGATAGTTATGATGATGATGATCGATAGTGATGATGATGATGACTTATTTATTGTTACTCTTATTTATTATACGAGTCCCCTGTACCCTTCTCTCGACTAAAAAAACTCACTTCCTTCCTCCAGAAGTTGCATACACCTAGGCCGTTATAATCAAGCACTTTATTTTTTATAAATAATTTATTTTTCGTAATTAATTGAAGTCCCCTGAAAAAATGACTTGCCCCCTCTAATCCATAAGCAGTTCATACATACTTCCTTTATTTCTCGTAATCGATTGAAGTGAGAGTAAAATATAAATAAAGACTTATCAATGAAACCATTCTACTGAATAATAATGTATTGGTATTAAAGTAACTAGTAAGCGCGTGTGATGACATCTATCGTTGGCTAGCTGCCGAATTCATGAGCCGGTTTGAGCACGGTTAAGGTCACGGCAGTATATTGTTCTGTTACAAAAAATCTAACTGACCTTCTATTAATAATAATACTCTTTTGTATAGCTAAGTTACATAATAATATAACGTATGATTTTGAACTTATACTTTTGGTGCGTTACGAAAACATTATGAAAATAAATTTTTACAATGCGCGGGCGCCGTCACGAAAAAGCTAGCCAGTAAATCATGTAATTTTGACAGTTATCTGTTTAGTTTTTTTAAAAAATGTACGTATATTTTTTTCATGATATTTAAATACCATTTATTTGACTAGATATTGCGTTATAATGAAACTTACGTTCAATGTATTAAATACATTTTTTCTTTTATTGGAATCGTAAACATAGGATAACGTGAAGTATAAATATTTTAGAAAAAAAAAACATCTTGCTACGCTAAAGAAGTATAACTTCTTGCATAAGACACACAAAGGTTTTTTATTTGTTAGTATAAAATATATAGTAATCTCTATATCCATAATCTGTAGATAAATTAGTAAGTAAATTTAATTTGGTACAAAAAAAAATAATAAACTATATCATAATGCAATAAATTTAGTAACTATATTAAGGAGTTTACTTGTCTGGAGTCAACCCTGAGTATACCTAGTGTTAGGTGAAACTTATCATAAAAATGCATTATATTGAGCAGTAGTGGTGAAATCATCTTTTTAGGATAAGATGAAGTAGTTGTATTGAGCTTCCGGGATAATTTAATAATTTTAATAATGACTGCTAAGGCGACCGAATTTGCAACTTTCACGTCGTTGTCATCGCATCATCGCCTTATGGTGTTGACTTCAATGCCTTTTATTTTTTTAATAGCTTCCAATGTATACTTTGATTGTCCAACGCTTTTTTACAATTATAGATGGTATTTTATAAATGGTTTTTTTCATCTGAAAACGGTTTGTTATGTTGACTGTATTTTTTCATTGTTGTCGACATAGGTCTGGTAATAAGCACATAGACCTTTTTTAAAACAATCCAATTTATACCTAAGTATTTTATAGGTAATTATAAACTTAATCCATTAATTGCATTCTCAATTACTAAGCGATAATACCTATATATCCTAGTAAGTATCAAACAATAGAACCATACAATGCTCCTAAAGTCTGAATGATTCAGTAATAAAGAAAATCTTTGGTGCGGCAATTAAAAACTTTTGTATTGCTCATTCAAAACCTGACATTGTTCTTTTTGTCCAGTACTCATAGTACTCATATCTCTGATAGTCAACTTATTGTCCACGAATGATTGCATAAATCTATTATATAATTAATTTTATGAAGCTATTAATACTGTTCCATTTTCCTTATTAATAAAATTCAAATTAATTCTAGTTTTATTCTCAGAATTATTAATGTTATAGGTTATGTAAATAAATTAAACTGGTTTCTAAAGTCTTGGACCTTACATGGTCTTTACCTACTTACATCCTAACAACCTAACTAAAAAAGTCGTTAGATGTCGATTTTTGAAAGCTTTTATTTAACTAGGAATTGTTTGTTTTGTTGCTATGTTTGTACTTTTTCTGGTGTAATTGGAATAAAAGTATTTTTTGAAAGATTAATATTTACTTCTTACTAGAGACCCGTTCTAAGCTTGAAAATTACTGTAATGTAATTCATAAAGTCTAAGGATTAATTCACATTGACAGTATTTAATCCTTTAAACTATTTCAGATTGACTTTTACCATGAAAGAAAGAGGTTAATTATTATGTGTCTTAACTCTTATTATCCGTATGTGTGTCAAATGAATGGTAGTGTGTGCAATGTTTTATTTATTGATTTAATGTACTTTATAACTAATTATTGAAAAATTTTAGCGTTCTGCACTTTTACATATAAACTGTGTCCCAAACTTCATACTCCTCCGTCCGCGTAATTTTCGTAAAAAGGGACCCAAAGATTTTGCTTCACGTATTACTATATAGATAAGTCCTTATTAATTTTTCGGACTGCTAAAGCTTTCATTAACATAAAAATTATCAATTGATTTCAGTATTAACTTACTTACAAAAATTTATTAAGTTCTAGTTTCTTGGACAGTTTCTATGCAAATAATATCGACAAATTGGTAACGAATAAACAAAGTCATCGACAATTCTGCGAAAAATCTTGCGCAAACCAAAACAGGTTACATTTCTTATCGTAATTAATATATAAATATGATGTTCTATGAAATACGAGTTTATATTTATTTATATGTCAGTAGGTACATACGTGACACATACACACGTGGTACATATCTTGGCCAGCGTGGTGGACTATGGCCTGTACCTCTCACATTGTGTAAGGAAATCCGACCCGAGCAGTTGGACAGCTACGGGTTGTGATGAGGTACATACATATCAATTTATAAGTAGTTATTGTACAAACAAGATGCGTTTACACTAGAGTACCTAATTATATAAATACTAGATTATACCCGTGGCTGCGCATGCGTGGCAAAAGGAGAGCAATAAAAATGTTGTTATTTCCTTTCTATCATCGGTTGCTAGGCAACGCTTTGTTGTTAATCACTTTCATTAATTTGGCTGAAATAAGATATTTTTTCGCGGTATAAAGTAACCTATGGTACTCTTCATCGTTCATCCTCCCATCTCCACACCAAAACTCACACCATAACGATGCTCCTTTGCGCCGTGAAGGACAAATAAACAAACGGACACATTTTCGCGTTTATAATGTTAGTATGGAAATATATCCGTTTTCGCCCAAAGATAAAAAAACTAATATTTAGGTTTCAGCCGACTCCCATTCCAAGTGGGTCAAGCGAAAGACTCGAACCTAAAATTAATACTTATAAAGTGAACATTTACTACATAATATATATACACTACATAGGTAGACATAGTGTAATAATAGGTATGAACATGTGTTCATATCTATTGTGAATAAAAGTACTACAAGCTCAAACAACACGTAACAACTATCTATAAATAGCATTAATTAAAGCAAGAAACCTGCTTTGTCAGTTTCTTTATAGGTAAATAGAAGATAAAAGAGCGTATCATTTTGTTTTGTTTTATTGATTTATCTATTCATAATATTTTAGTAAATATTCACATTTCCTTAAAATTAATTATTCAATAGTTTCAAGTTATAATGTAGGTGAATATTAGTTTAAATTAAGTAGTAGTTTAAATTAGTAATATCTAAAGTGTATACTTAAATACGTTCTAGTTATCTGAAATAAATATATTCTTTCGAAACGGTTGATTCTTAAACTACGCTACATATCACTAGTAGCTTAACCATCATTCAATCCATTTAGACAATATCTTCCTGACAACTTAAAAGCATAGATATAGCATTTTCTTTCTATCCCAGCTGCTATCTTTTTATATGAATAGACAAACAACAAGAGGGACCAATTAATAGTAATCTGCCACCCCCATTCATGGATATCAGTTACCCCTAAAGGCATCGCCGATGAGTGGCCGGCCAAGAACTGTGAGTGAGTGTGTGTAAGAGAGTGCATGTAAACCCGTTCTTCGACACCGTATACGGTATGCTATGGATAGGGAGGAAGATAGAAGAGGAAGATGCTTTTCCCCCTACTAATATCTATGTTTCATTGATTGTAGAAGGATAATACGCTGGCGAATAAAAATATACCTTCATTTAGTATGAATATGGTCGAATATTAAATTGAATGGTGCACGACCCAGCGACTTTCAAGAGAAGAGACCATTCGGCAGTCTCGCCTATTGTTGGTTGGTTTACGCTCAAACTTGCATATGTACCTCTTTCACTCGTAATTTTTAAATTAACAGTTGACAATCACGTTACAAGCGCTCGCAGCCTGGATATTGGTAAGTGATCGACGGAGTTAAACAATAGCATCTGCAGTTGGTTGCTGTAAAGTTTGGTTACAAAATTTATTGAGCATTGCTATGCTTCGGAGGGTACGTAAATAAAAGTCCTTGATCTTGTTTGTAACTAACAGATACGACTCGTTACTTTATAGTGTAGGACTTTGGACGGCATAAAAAATTCTAAAACTTAGGCCACTTACCCTTGTACCAGTCTGAATTGGAACATCGTGGAGGAGTATGCTCAAGACTTCCTAAGTAATGAGTAGCCATTGTAGTTGCTTTTAATGAGTTGAAGTGAAGTCACATTGGATAAGAAGCCTTCAACCATTAGGGATTCGCCAATGAGCCCGGAAACTTTTCCAGAGTTTCATTGTACTTATAAAGTTATATTCAAAGGTAATTCAAGAGAATAATGTTTAGTTCGCTGAAGCGATAAATGTCGGAATAGATAATACTTAGTCGGTTCATTCATTTGTTGCATTATTCATGATATTCTTGTGGGTATGTTGTCTAACGTGGCGTAATAATTGAAGTCTTCTAATGTCGGACAGAAATATAAAGTAAAACAAATATGTATATTTCGATGGTTTGGCAGACGAACATACTAATTACAGCCGTAACAATTTTTAAGATATATATATAGTCTATAGTTTTTATTAACAATAGGTACTTAATATACAATACTATATACTATAACTTAACATTGTATAATATACAAAAATATACACAATTTCTATGTACAGTTTTAAGT
>DWPA01002379.1:0-15868 GCA_018251375.1 Calpodes ethlius
TAACACAACCAATTTGATAATAGAACTTGTTTCATGCTCAGTAAGACAGAATTGTTTTATTGAAAATTTTGATTTGTGCTAGTATTCATGAAAAGCAGTGATATCATGTACCATGTTGAAATAATTAAAGTTGCCCCAACATAGTAGCCCATAGCACAATATATACAAAAACTTTATATTATATTGCAGTCAAATCCAGGTCATTGGAAAGATCTAGAGACATCTATACAAATGACCAAATTGACACATAGATATATAAAAATAGAATGTATGCTTTGTTAACTATATTATATCTACATTTAATCTTACCTTCAAAGGTACCTCCATATATGGACTCTCCACCTGTCCCATTGGCATTAGTAAAGTCTCCACCTTGTATCATGAAGTCCTTGACCACACGGTGGAACACCATGCCCTGGAAGTTGATATATAATGATATTACCAGTATCATCCAATCATCAGTCCACCCTGAATAAGCATCATACTTCACAGATATGGGGTGAAAAGGTAAAACCCATGACATTAATGATTAAGAATTAAAAGAAACAATATATAATTTATACTATTATCATTCCATAGTGTAATTCTGAACAATATTATTGTTGATATATATATTACGAATGGGTAGTTTCATTTTTAAACCAACTACCAGGTACAAGGTTGCCATTTAGTGCTTGAACACCTTATTTTTTTTTTTTAAACAGTTATAGCATAAAAATTACAAGTTCTAACCTTATATGTCAAAGGTTTGCCAGTAACTTTGCCAGCACCCTTTTCACCTGTACAAAGTGCCCGGAAATTCTCTGCTGTCTTGGGGGCCACATCGTTGTACAACTCGAACACTATTCTCCCTGATGGTAGACCTCCAATCGAAATATCCATAAAAACGCGATCCCTCGCCGGCTTATCTTCGCCGTCGACCGTCATCGTTTAAATTCTTTTAAATGAACTCGCCCGATATATGCACGATAACTGACTGAAAAGTCAGACCCTAGCAACAGTACCCAGCGACTGATGTTCAATGGCACATTTTCCGCAGTAGCTAGGGAAATTGATCACACTTCCATTGAAATTGGTTAAACGTAATTGACATATAGAAAATAAACAAAATACATGTTAAATTGTGTTAAATCAACCAAAATCACAAAATTTAACACCAAATCCGAAAAATAAGTTTCGGCTTTTTAGATATGAGCACCGACGGCATCTACCTGACAAATCTTGACGTAATTTTTAAGTTTGACCACAGATATCTGCTACAACGGACTATGAATTATCACAATTCTATGGTTTCACTGTAATATCTCTTACTAGTCTGTGGTTTTACCAGTTGAAAATGATCAGAACAAGACGGTTGAATCGGACTCAAATTTAGGTGGACAAAATACGATCCATTCACAAAACAATTGTTTATAATAATAACATAATGTACGTACTATAAGGTTCGTAAAGTGGACCATAGATTCTTAGTGTATAATCTAAATAAAGAATCTTTGGACACTCTGTAATGATATTTAGAATTCTTTACTTAGTCTGTGATATGGACATGACGCAAATTGAATTGAATAGAATAGCTTTGCTTTGAAAAAAAAAATCATTTGTAAGGAATAGAGGACCGGTATTTGTTTCATTTCAAATACGCCACGTTTATTCATAAAACTGTAATTAGTTCAATACGTATATCAAAAAATTAAGTAGCTCACATTTTACTCATTAATTATTTCACCTAAGTGTTCCGTGAATTTTCGAAAATTATTCCCGAGAAGGACAATATGTTGCGGTCGGGGGATGGAAGTAATATTATAAAATTGCGTGGCTTGCCTTTCTCTACTACCGTGGAGGATGTCCTCGATTTTCTAGGTGGAGTACGCGTTCTAAATGGAAAAGATGGTAAGTGTTTGAGTGTAGACAATATTAAATTTTAAGTTGAGTATGGTATCAGAGATCCTTGTATGAAAATCTTTGATTTGTTGAAATTTGCAATGACAACGCCGGACATTCCATATAAAGATCATAACATATATGTATAGCACAGTTTCTGTAATATAATAGTAATGAGGACTATCATAGTATCCAAAAAAGTAACTTTCTAATTTATTATGAGTTCAAGAGTTTAGAGCAATTTGGTGCACCATGTAGAATACGGTCTAGGAATATCCAGCTGCATACCATCTAGAGGGGAGTAAAGATGGGATTTGATCCTAAAATGTATGTCTGTCCTATTCCTACCTGATACATTTATTATAATTATAAATGTTAATTTAAAACACTAAAGTTCTATTTATATTTCTCATTCTTTGCAATGTTCCAATTAATGAATCCAAGAAACAGTAGTTATAAGATTATGTATGATTTCTTGTATTCAGGAGTTCATCTTACTGAAGTGAGGCCCGGAAGACCATCAGGGGAATGCTTTGTTGAAGTAGAGGGACCCGCTGATGTGGAGGAAGCACTTAAAAAGGACAAAGAAAACATGGGGAAAAGATACATAGAAGGTAATTAGACTTCAGCCTAGTCATATATAAATCCCTATTACAGGTTGAGTGGTAACTGGATATAGTTTTGTAAGGTGGCCTCTAAACTTACATCATTTCCATTAATAATATGGTGAAGATGTTTGAAGTTGTAAAAATATTATATTTTTAATTTGAAATAGGAATAAATGACGGCCCCATAGCTTAGTTGGCAGTGTCCTTGCCTGCGAAGTGAGAGGTCCTGGATTCAACTCCTGGCTGGGGCAGATATTTATGTGATAGATAAATATTTGTTCTCCTGTCATGGGTGTTAGTGACATATTATTTGTCCATGCCATCTGCGACACAGGGAATTCTACTGAGGGGGTATGAGTGTGTTGTTGTATATTATTATTATTGTTTTTTTAATATGGTTATAATGAATTTGTTCCAGTGTTTTCCACCGATCGTCAAGATATGGAGTGGGCCCTGAATGCCATGCGCCAGAGTGAGAATGGCTTTGGCAGCCTTCCAAATGTCACCGATGACATGGGCATCGTCAAGCTCCGAGGTTTGCCATTTGGCTGCTCCAAGGAGGAGATTGTACAGTTTTTCAATGGTAAGTCTTTTAGAAGTACAGAATATTTTTTGTGTTGTTCTTATTTTTAACATAAATAAGTAAATCTTGAGACAATACATCTTGGGGATGTATAGGCAGGTCTAGACGGGCTGTGGTGGTTGAGAGTTGGATTTTATTGCCAGAAAAATGTTAAAAAAAATTAACATTTTCTTTATGTTCAAAAGTTTTATTTAATACTTTCTTTTATATATTTATTTTTCTGAATTTCAAAATGTACTCACAAAAATTGTAAATATACTATGTTGTGTTGACACATTATCCTTGAAAGCATCATGGCTGGCACTCCACATTTTAGCACTGTTTAGTTGCATTTAGTTTGCCACAACGAACATGTTACTGATAGCCGCAATAAGCTGTAGCACTATCTAGTATAATTTTTTCGTACATTGTAATGTTTGTTTGAATGTAGCCTTGAATAATAATCAGAACTGTTCAAGGATAACTGTGTCAACGAAACTTAGTCTGTCCAACTCAATAAAAGTCAATATTATAACAATAAATTCCGGATACTCAGTATGACTTAATAAATAAATAAACATTAAAGCTCCACCACAACCCAAACCGAAAAGTTGTATGAATATAACATGATATTTTTGATTATGGACGGGGCAGGGCTGACGGTGGCCCCGGAGGGGGTGCATTTACTCTCGGACCACACGGGGCGGGCCTCGGGCGAGGCGTTTGTACACTTCGTTGACAAGCAGAGCGCGCAAGATGCGCTCGGCAGGGACAGGGAGAAAATAGGACACAGGTGGGGGGCTACAGTTATTACAGAGTGGTCATGCGCAGTGGTGATTCGGGCAATGGCATTGGCACTGCAGTCACTGATGGTTATTTCAATGTTAAATTTATCATATACCATTAGCAGTGACTTATTAGTTATCATTATTACAACATCACACGATGAATGATATACAATATAAAATCGTTTAATTGTTTTACGTAGAAATTATAAACTTGGAACAATTGTATTTTCTTGTCTACTGTTTTAACAGTTATGAATATTGACCTCTGTCCAATTTTTACGTTCTAACAACCGAACCAATATAATTAACATAAATTACTATGGTATTAATATATTACTTGATTCCATCCTATTTATTTTTAAACTACGATAATTTAAATATTAACATCTGTACTGTTTTATATAAGTATGTCTCTTGAATAACCAAATAATAAATCATATTCATAAATATTGATAGCTAATCTTTTTACTGTGCTGTTATATAATACTAACAGAAAATGTATCTCTTCTATGTAATTGACTAACTTGAGAATAAGAATAAAATTCATAGAACCAGCGATATAATGCGTACAAACATGGCTGGACATGGAGACATGTAAAGCACATTGCCCGCTATCCCCACTGCGGTCATGCAACACCACAAAATCTTCAGTACTGGTGTAGCGGGATAAGTTGGAACCAGTTGTCTCCATTGGCTATGGCTCATAGAAAAATATGACTTGCATAATTTCTTCTCAAAGTCAACTTCCAGCTTAAGTTATTGTCAGTTTATCATCTTACTGTATGTGTTACATAACTGGATGTTCTATAAGCTATGGCGGTCAATGACATGCTGTATTACTAGTTAAAGTTTGGGCTATTCGAAATTAGATCAATAAGGGCAAAATGATTATTTTCTGCACGTTTTTTTATGTCGCCACTACTTACACTCTATTGATGGTATTTAAAAAAATATCTCTAGTAATTAATAAACGGATGGTAGTAAATTCTGACTAACGGAAGCAAGGTCATCTTACGAGGGCCTTGGACCTGAGCTCCGGGCTAAGAACTTTATATAAGTGAAGACTTGGTTTTCATTGGTCATGGATGTTTGTGATATTGTGTGATTGGGGAACCCAGTAGGGTGTCATCACTAACCGAGACAATGTCAGAATCAATAAGTTTATTACTCCAGTTACATGCAACAGAGTGTAAATGTAGATGGTGACATTTAAAAGTGCTTGTACGTGATTGGTTGTTGAGTTGTCTAAGGTTGGGCGAGCGGGGCGAGGGGAGAGGGGAGCGGGGAGCGGGACGCCGGGGACGAAGAGGGAAGCGGACTTCATCGGCATAGTTTATAGTATAATATATACAATATGCATACTACTTTAGTGATCCCGGATAGGGGTGGAAACATACTTACAACACTCAATATCTGTTCTATACTTTTTGTTGCTATTGGCACATATTGTGTCCTCGGTCAGTAAAAAGTTATTTCTACGATATATACTGTATAATAGAGTTGGTAAAATTTTGATTACTAAACAATGAAGTATTGTGTGGTACAAAGAAAAATCCAATGTTGTGACAATGTTCCCACCTTAACATCAGTATGTAGTACTGTATATACATAAATATAAATAACAAAGGGTAAAATATATGTGTACCTGTTGTCAGATTTACCAAGCTGATTTGTTACATGTCATCTTCAGAAAACATTGTTTAGTTTTCAGCGTTCATCGCTGGCATTACGGCAGTCTAGTTAAATTATTCAGTTCATCTTTTTCGTCATTGACAACATATGTAGATAGACATTAATTAGTTCTAGGATTATATCATCTAATTTTATATTATAATGTGTAGAATAATTATGGTGTAGTGGTTATTTTTTATTTTTATCACATTACATGTTTATTATTCAGTCTGTGTAAAGAGTCTACCACGGTTTTAATGTTATGGTACATAATTTTGTTTAAAATAAAATAAAAAGAGAATAAAGTTTATTCGAAAATAAATATATTCGTATATAAAACTCAAAAATTAAATTTAGACTTTATTATCAAATGTGTATCAAAGTAAACGAAGGACGGCCGTGTCGAATCTTGTGACGCCATTTATGTGATGTGATACCGTAATTCTATGGCGGACGTAATTTTTTTCTAACGAAATCTCCATATTTAACGGTACTCCGTTTTATATCGGGCTCATGACTTGATTGGGACACTGTAAGTCGAACTCAATACGACGCCATAGATTGCAAGCTGGAGAAGATTTTTGTGTTGTTATCTCTTTTCGTGATTTGGTAATATTTATATAGTGAACTGGTCACCTGCGACACAAGGAGTCCTCGTGGCTTAAATCGCATCAAATATTATGAAAAAGCAGTGCGAAGTCGTCTGCGAGCCGGGTCCTAAACTAAAGTCAACGAGACGAAATAAACATGCTTCGGAATTAAAAACGTTAACTCAGTAGTGAATAGTTCAATTTTAATGTCAATATTTTTGTCATTTAAAAATCAACTTTGATTACTAGAGTTTAAAGTTGATTACAATGATTGATTGAAATAATTATTTCGTATCGTTGGCCCGAGTATAGATGGAGTAATGATGTGGTTACCCAGCGTTGATCGGTGCCGTCCGTCCGCAGGTACATAGAGGTGTTCATGAGTTCGGCGGACGAGGTGCGCGCGTACGGCGCCCGCATGGAGGGCGGCGGGTTCCGCTCCAGCCGCGGCTACCGGCCCACGCCCTACGACAGGAACGACCGGTTCGCCTCCGGACGGTTCAGCGGCCGGGGACGGGGATCGTTCTCCAGAGGTACCGTTTCCACCACTTTTCGTTTAAATTGAGAACTCGCACGAACCGAAGAGTGCAGCGTTTTGTTTTATGGCGCAATGCAGTCAGTGTTGCGTTATGTTTTAAGAAAAGTAGTCCTGTGAAGAGTTTCTCCGAGTTACTGGGTAGAAATATCACGTAATTTGTATGAACCAAGAGAACATAACGTGAGACCTCCCTTATATTTTCTGGCCGGCAACGCATCGATGTTACATTTGGTATAACTAATGTCCATAAACATCGGTGACCACTTACCATTAGCTGGTTCATGTGTTCGTATTTTACCAAAAAAAAGTGAGGTAGGAAGCGGAGTAATAATATATTAATCACATACTTTATCGTCTCAAGAAAGTGTTGAATTATCCAGTCAAACGAAGGTTAACCGTCGTTGCAGGAGGTCGAGGGGGAGGAGGACTGAGCGGCGGGGACGGGGGCTTCGGTGGCGGGCGCGGCGGCGGCGGCTACCGGCGCGGGAACGGCGCCCACTGCGTGCACATGCGCGGGCTGCCCTTTAAGGCGTCGCCGCAGGATATCGCCTATGTAAGTAGAGTTACGAAGCATTCATGAGCTTAAACTTTGTCGGTATATGAAGACAATATTTAAAAACATTGAAAGTATATAACAGTTTGCTAGTTTATTAGTACGTCTGTTTGGGTCAAATATTGGAATCGCCGTGGGTGTGGTTGCAGTTCTTCAAGCCGATCCGTCCGATGAACATCAACATCCTGTTCGACAACAGCGGGCGGCCGTCGGGCGAGGCGGACGTCGAGTTCGAGTGCCACGAGGACGCCATGAGGGTGAGTCTCGGCTCCCGCTCCTACTGCGTCGATTGACGAGAGGGATTTTTAATATTTACATTATACATTTATACTACCATACATCCATTCTTCACGTCGCTTGTCATTCCGCTGTAATTCTCTTTCTCTTTCCCTGGTTTATACATTGGAAATTATATTTGTAATAAAATGAAGTACCAGCGCATAAACTATAGAAATGTTATGAATCCAGTGAACGCAACATCTTCCAGCTAGTAAAATATACATTAGAGGTTAATGACCGCTACGTTCAGTCCTTCACGCTGTCAGTTCCCCCTTCCGGTTCCTCTGGTGATGTATTACATACATATATGTATGTAAATCCTTCACAAACATAGTCTAATGTATCATACGGTTACATGAATATGCGGCTATTAGTGTACAGAAGAAGTGCTACTTGTTTAGATATTATTTTGTTTCGTATTGAATTATATCTTTTTTGTATTCAACGTTTAATTGTGACTTCAACTTTTATTGATGTGGTATACTCATGCGACCGTGACGGTAAAATTTTTCAAGGGAACGTTACGATATTTTTTATTTTTCCGAAATTAGGCATTATATTTAATATTGTCGTTACAAGCTTGCCAGGGCCCCTGGTGGTGACTTGCAGTGACATGTGTGACGTGGTGGTGATTGTCCCGCAGGCGATGCGACGAGACAAGAACAACATGGAGCACCGGTACATCGAGCTGTTCCTCAACTCGGCGCCGGCCGCGCAGCCCGCCTTCAAGCCGCGCAGCTTCCGCAACTACTGACCGCGCTCGCCTCGCGGCTCTCCCCGCGCCTCCGCCACGCCTCCCCCGCACCGCGCCTGGAGTGACGAAGCGAGTTGACCACTGACTCTTGAAATCCAAATTATGGCCGACCTCGACCAGTTGAAAGTAAATGATTTATCAATAATATAATAGAACTACTTAATTCTTTATTAAATCTAAATTGTTCATTTCACGTCTATACTTATATGCAGAGAGGCAATGTTACTGAGTTTGTACCTAGGAAGTAATCTTCGAAATTACTCATATAGAATGCTCCGTTATCACTGACGATAAGAGCTATTCATAATTTCCTGCATCGTACCAGTCCTCAGGAGTTACTTCATTGCAATAACTTCGTAGTACAATGTAGTGTAACACTTTTAGCATTCGGCTACATAATTCTAATCCAATTTCAATGAGGGTTAAGTCCAGTGTTTCTCGTAAAGCTAGTCAAACAAAACAAAATTTAATCACATTACTTGTGTATTTGGAGATGTAATTGTCACTATGTATGGTCGCAATGAGCTCCGTACAATTACAAACGTTACAATTGAAATTGGATCATATAATTGTCGGGAGTAAGAAGCATCTTTTATTTATATGTGAAGCAATAACTTGTAGAATCTTTATTATTAAATGGTTTAAGACTGTTCACTGTCGATAAATGTTGGTACATTTTGTTTATTGGGCCTGTTGGTAGCTGAATTCTGTGTCTTAGAGGGCACGGTCTAAGTATGTTTTAACCGTTCAGATGGGTAACCCTTTTGACACTTATTTCATTCACACTTGTGTCTATATTCCATTTAAAGTAATTGCTTGAATTTAAGTTGCGACTTGAGCAAGTAAGTCACAAAGTATTATACATTTTGTTATTTACTTTGCTCACATT
Source organism: Calpodes ethlius (assembly GCA_018251375.1). Classification (NCBI taxonomy): domain Eukaryota; kingdom Metazoa; phylum Arthropoda; class Insecta; order Lepidoptera; family Hesperiidae; genus Calpodes; species Calpodes ethlius. The sequence goes on from DWPA01002379.1 coordinate 9,114, forward strand.
CTTAACTGTTGCTTAAGTAATTAGTTCAATCCAAGTAATTACTTTAACTTGACTATAGAGACAAGTGTCGGCTGCGTGGTCAGTAAACTATCTCCTTCGATTATAAACAATGTATTACGTTATCGTGCCGAATACCGGCCGATTTCCATACGCTATCTACCCCTTGCCGCGGATTAGAGATTGAATATGATGTAAATACCTAGTCATACTAGTAGTGAAATTGGTTTATAGCTCTGAGGACCTAGATCAATCATACGTAATATTTATTTTTACGGTTAAATGCTAATAGTAAATTACATGTATTTATACAAATTTCAGTAAGTAATACATTATTAAACAAAAATTAATGATATCATAGAAATTGAATGGAAGCGAATACTTCAGGGAAGATTTGGACGAATTTTGAGTCATTCTATCTGAGTTAGTCAATTGTATTCACATAAATATTCAGTGGGTCACAGTAAGCCAATAGATAGAAGGTTCTCTGTGTCTACTCTAGAGTGTAACACGTGGAATTGGACAAGTCATTTGATAGGCGATAGGTAGACTATGGAAATCGGCTGTACATAGTCACGATGAAGGGAGCGTAGTAAGTTATATACGAAATTAAATGTAAGCGTCATTTGATAATATGTAATGATTTGTCAATTTTGAAGTACATCTAGTAACTAGTGGACCGAATGCTGCTCCACACAAAATTATTTCGTTCTCCCCTTGTGCGTCGCGTGAAACATTTGTTTTTTTATATACTTACATTGTGTAAATATGTACGTGGTCAAAGGAAAGAAGAATGGTTTCCTTATGCGATAAATTATAACCGTAGTCAGTGAAACCTACGGCTATACGGTTCCGATATTGAAGCTCAGCTGAAAAAGCCATACAATTTTAAAGGCCCCCAACTTGTAGTAACACATTGATAAAGTATTCCTTTAATTTCCCTCTACGTTTATTCACGCATTTGTCAAAGCTGTCAAGTCAACTGTCAGACAAAATAAAATAGTCAATAGCGACATTGACGGACGATGTGTTACACTTTTTGATCGATTTCACTTGCCGCACGTAAACGTGTAGGAAAGGTATATATTTTATAAATTGTTTCGACACTGTAACTTACCGGCAAGTTAGGTGTTTTGAAATAAGAAACCGAAGAACCAATGAAATGTTTATTTAGCTTGAAATTCTGAAGGTTTGCCAAATACTAAATTTTGAATTTTCACAAATTTTTTGTTCTCATTTGTTACTGATTGTTATTGTGAACATCTTCAGACCAGCACACTCTCCAAGACAAACTCATACTCAGGTTTACGGATTCGTTACCCGAGCAAGACATAAATTGACTTGGCTAATGACCAGGATACCCAGGTCTAAATAAGTAAAGGGTGTAAATAAGTATTCAATTTGTTTAATATTTTTTGTATAACAATTGAAAGAACTGCTTTTCAATCAAACCTTGTCTTTGCGAATGCTACGTCTGATGAGTGATTTTTACGATAAGCGTCTTTCAACTAACGGGCCAGGATAATACAGAATTTATTGTCCAATACATTGTTTATAGTATAATTTCAATGTTACTATTAACGCGACACTTAATAATATACGGTGGGGTGGCTGCGTTCGTGTGAATAAAGCTCTCGGTGCGTACGTAAAGTTTTACCTACGTACGAATGATGCGTGCGATATAGCGTGCACGCGCGGCGTGACCGACCTGTACTTAATCAAACAGAAAGTATTTAACTATTTTTGAATTACTTAGTATTTTGTAGTTGGTAATACACAAAAAATACACTAGGTACTTTATTTCCGGGTTTTTACATTAAAAAGTATATTGACTTTTCAATTTCATATACGACAGATAAATCAGATCGTCTCTTTCCAATATGTTACTTGACAAGTTTATTACAGATTGCATATGAAATTGAATCGTTAGCTTACACTCGACCGTTGGACCGAGAAGTTATGTAACGATAATAATTAATGAATTAGAGTAAGTCCAAGAGTTGCAGAGAACAACGAATTTTACTGATGAATATTTTCTAGCGGGACCTCTGAATGCAATAATATTAAAGTTAAACCTTTAGGTGTTATCGGTGCATAAGCTGTTGCACTGGCTTACCATCCAGTAACGAAGTTATTTTAGAGACAATTCGATAGGATTCGCTGTAGGTAAATAATAATTAAGAAAGGGTAAAAACGATTAGAGGTAATAAGTAGGTGAAGTCGAGCTCCGGCGCATTGCACCGCCCCGCACTAACACTTAGCTGTTAGGTTGGTTGGTTAAATTACACCGGTATCTTCCAGTTACTGGCCCGAGAAGCGGTATATCGTTTGAATGAATGACTCATCATTCATTCTTATCCTTTTACCACCGATTAATAAAAATTGTTTTGGCAAGAGTTTAAATTTCGTCAAAGTTATGTGAATTTTACATTTTTGATATAGACTTACTACGATTTAATCGTTGCCAGGTATATCGATAAATAAGAATTACATGCTAAAGGTCAGCAACGACTGACGGAATGGCGGCGAAGAGCAGTTTGACGGTCGCAAGACGTGCGATTGCTCTTTGACTCCTTCAAAAATAATAATTACGCGACTCCAACCGCTCTTGCAAACCTCTTCGCTGCTCTTCGAGCTGCCCACCGCCTTTTTGATTAGGATTTTCATTTAAAAAGGCGGTCGGTCGACACACAGTCTGTTGACGTTGACTCTTAGGTTTATTAAAAACTGTATACATCAAATTATTATTATTAAACAACTTGCATTTTAGGTTTTTAAATTAAAAACATTTTTATTAAGGAGATTCAAAATGCGTGCAATCATAAAGTTTGGTGACATTAACTATGAAAATAATTTGTCTCAATAAAGATGAATAGATGCAATACGCGTAATGGTTCTTGCTGGTGTAGGAGTGTTAACCGTGTACATATACAGGGTGTGATGCGAATGTGTGCGGGCTCGACTTGAAGTAGCGTTGGTTGTAATGGAGTAGATAAATAAATATTTTGAAATAATATAATATAGATAGATAGCGGAGGAGAAGCGCGGGTCCAAAATCTTATCTCGAGTGTATCTAATGTCATATTATTTTCGCAGTAGCTGGTATCACACGTGTAGCAACACTGAACACTATGTTTAAGTAAACAAACAGTCAACTCATAATGGTTTATATTAGGAATTATTTTTAAGTGTCATCCAGGAATATTTCTGCAATTTTTGGCGTTCATGTAGTCTATAGATTAAACACATGCATATGTACATAGGTATATATGTCTCACTGACGTATAGACGGAAGTATGTACAGGATGTTATGTAAGGAATGGATCAATCGTAAAGCGGAGATAGCTTGAAAGTGGGTCTATCAAATATCAGGATTTTACCCTACTTTTTAATGTTGAGTCCACAATGAGCTGATAATATTTTTGTAAGTACTGTTAAATTGTAAAAGAAAATTTGTTCCCTTTTGGATTTATTTGTTTTAGAATTTATTTTACAATGTTATGCCATCAGATGGTGTAAAAAAATATCGGGAAAATATTGCACATATACTAGTCTGTCATGCTATCTCCACTTTAAGATTGATCCACTCCTTACAGAACACCCTGTATAAGCAAGAGTCGGAAAAAAAATCAAATATATGCGTAGACTCTCACACGCGCAAAATTAATATTTAGATATTTTTATTCAAAGTTGTATTCGACATTTCCCGTCCATGCGTCACTAAGACATATCATACCACATCTGTAGCCTTAAGTTGAGGACAGGAAACTCCATGTATTGGTTTTATATTCATTTGTATACGTGCGAAAGTCTCACAGCTTATTGAGTAAGGTAAGGTTTGTCCTTAAACTATTATTTTTAATTTTGTAACTGTTATCGACTGCCAGTGGCGTGTGCTTGTTGTACGACGTCGCCGGAGCTGGCGACGCGGCGGTCGGACACGAACTGTAACTTAGCGTTAAGACTTTTTACTTTCATTACAATAATATACTTAATGTTTTGTTTCATTTCTCCCACGTCACCTCTACGGATGCATTACCCTGTGCGTTCCCTTGCGCATCTACAGCCCTTGTGAGCTGTTTTAAATGTTGCTCCAATGCTACTATTCACTGAATGAAAGGCTTTTCCAATCGCTTTGAATTACCATCTTGTGTATCTAATTTGTTGCAAGTTTTGTAGTTGAATATTTTGGCCAAATCTTTGATGACTGAGATTATTTTAACGTTGTTATATGAAAATGGTTCAATAAACATAATTCTATATTTAAACAGGAGAATACTGAAACTAATTCATACGGAAGATAAATAACAAAAATTACATAAGTTTTGTGAGCATTGGATTATTTTTACTGGTAACAATTTTCGTGGAAAATATTTTTTGTAGTTTTAATTTCCATTTCACAATTAATTTTAAAATATGTTAGACGATTTGGAATGTAATTAAATTAATGTCCACGTTTTTAAATTGTTTATAATACCAAGTTAAACACGTTTTATTATACGATAAATTCTTATTTTATACTGATTACATAAATTATAAACTTATGGAAATGGTTCTCATACTGAGCCTTTTATGAGAAATGTAACAAAATGAGGGATTGCGTTTCTTTAGTCTTACCTGTCACACCTGTTTTTTAATGTACCTATTTATTAATATTCAACAGTAGCAAAAACAATCAAAGTGCTTGTTCTTACCTAGGTATTTATCTATTTAAAAGGCAAACTAGACGGCTAGTAATCCGTCCAAGATGGCGCAGTCAAAATGGCGGGAAGCAAATTTCTATTTAAATACCATAGAGTAAGTTTTGGTAAGTACAATGTAAATCGCGCCACGACGGAATACTCGCGCGCCCGTTCGCCCTGGTCACCCTTGACGAACAGGGGAACGCGCGGGCGGCCGGGCGCGACAGAATCGGTCGACGATAAAAATGTACTCCAAATAAATCATGGGCAATCATTAGTGAGCACGTCGGAGCTGCGGTCCCGGTCACAGGCGGGAACGGTGGCGAGTTGCATCTTTGAGTCGACTCTCGGCCGTTTTGTTGTAAGTTCGAAATAAGTATATGTATGCAATGCTTCATATAATTTAATAAAAAAACAAATACCAAAATATTTCACTAAGGTTACTTAAATGTTGGTGAAAATCGCATTTCTGAAACGAAAACAATTCTAAAAAACATTATTATTGAGTCTTACTGGGAATATATAAAACAGTTTGTGACTAGTCCCCGCCTAGTCGGAACAATGACCTATCTTAAGACCCACCGACTATCGCTTTAAGTATTAAATAATCTGTGTTATCGTTCAACTAATCTGTATTATCGCCTAACTAATCTGTGTTGTCGTGAACTGTTGCCATAATACCTATTTTTTTTATCCGCGCGAAAGTATTTATTTTTGTGACAACTCCGAAGATTTAATACACTATTTATTAATAGAAGTTATAAAGGTAGGGAAATAAATGATAAATATATTCTTATATTAATTTAAATATTTGAGATAACACATTCATTTTAACATATTGTTATATAAACTCACACTTATACCAGTCATACTCTCGCAATAATATTCCCCCGGTAACCTAAGGTTAGCAATGTGATATGGAGAATATAAATAATCACATCACAAACACCCACGACCCGAGAAAAAACATGTAGCTACCTTCCACGGAAGTGTCTTTTCAGGCTAGGAACTTCGGTTCCTACCCTGAGAACCCTCTTTTCTCTAGCCATTTGCCAGGCTACTGAGTCATGATAATTACATTTAATACATTATTTTTCCGTAATTAGATAAAATCAAATATAAGATTTGTTATTACGGAATTACTTTTAGTATTTTTCGTAAAGAACATTTTTAAATGCTTTTATTTGACTTGCAAGGTTAATTTGCTAATGTTTGTCAGGGTCTAATCTTGTAAGTTGAATTAGAACCACTTTGAGTTGAAGTAGAACAGACGAAGTTAAAAAATTTATGACCAGATACTACAGTCATGGTAGGCTTTAGACGAGGGAACTCCTCAATGGTGAACAGTATAGTGACAATTTATTTTACAATAGGTACAAAAGGGTACGTTTGGATTTTTAAACAATAAATTTATTATTATTCAACCATATATAAGAACCTTTAGCTATAATTTTCAAGGTTATACGTGTTCATTAAAGAAAATGTGACAGAAAATACTAAAAAATAACTGTTTTGGCCCCCCTACACATAAATTGAAGATGATTTTTATGTTGGATATGTGGGAAAATTAATGAAAGTAATATATGTTTTGACGAATTTAAAAGAAAAACTATCACGGCTACTTAGAGTTATCAATTTCAACGTTATCGACATCGTAGCCCCTATGTTGCGCTCGGTGCAATAGATCTAATATGGACGAAGTGGGATACGGTCCCTTGCCCAACATACAAATAATACATTGCGTTTGGACGGTGGTGACGGTACTTACTTACCTATTATCTGGATTATACAGCTTCTACACAAGACATTTAGCGTTAACATCTTCCGTGATGGATCTACTGGTAGTATGAAAAATCCTGCCCTTTAAAAAAATGCACATGACTTGGTAGACAAATTTGGTATCCTTACCTATAACAATATTATTTAATGCATTTTTTATTCCTTAACAATTTCACTAATAATATAATTTGTTGCTGAGACACTTAACAACACGTCAATTCCAATATCCTGTGGCACGACTCACGAGTGTCGCGACTCGCGGGTGCCACCATGCCTGGACATAATATACAAAAAATT
>DWPA01002380.1:0-15864 GCA_018251375.1 Calpodes ethlius
CTATTTTTTTACAAAATACAGTTATGGTTAAAGTCTGTCGCATTGATTGCCGAAACAAAATAAACATGCAATATAATAGATAAATTAATACAGACAGCTTAATTAGAAATATCTAATTTAATTTAGTTTTTGTCATAAAATTCATGAGGCACAACCCTGTCAATATATACTGGATAATCTGTAGAGTGCGGTGTAAGTTTAGATATGGGGCAAAATCGGCCAATTCAAATGTATATTAAATTAAGCGCTATTTTTATTATCGATAATAGTATGCAACGTAATTTATTTCAGACCCTCTCCTCAGTCAAATATCAATGAGTTAGCCATCTTTTATGAACTCTTTATACTGAAAATAGTAATTATTATCCTCAAAGAAAGGAACTAATTCAATTATAAAAAGAGTACTTAAAGTGAAAAGATGGAAATGAAAGGAGTTCTAACTAATCGAAAAACTGTCCGACATTACCCCAATGCAAGTTGCATTGCAATAATTTTGTTCACGTATATACCTATATGTATAATTGCAATGTATACTATGTATCACCCCTCATAGACTTCTCTCGTAATGAGATTCTGTTCAATTTAGTAAAACTTTTCAAGTTAATTTTTGACAGTTATACTGTTACTTAATTCAAGAAGTACATTGGAAAAATGGTAAATTATACGTGAAACTATATACTGTACGATTCAAGGGGTTGGACATTGATAATTATTAAAGAAAATAAAATAGTTTTGAACTCTCTGAACTGCAGTGTTCATTTACGAGTGATAGTGAGCTTCCTAGCAGTGAGATCGGATACGCAGTATTAAAATTAATTCTGCGGACGATACTGGCTGATATATCTCTATCTCTGATGAGAAAAAAGAGAAATGTACTGCAGTCATTTTAGAAATCGGTTGCATCATGGCTTGTGGCAGTGGCTTCAAGTTGAGTGAGACAAAGTCGACTAAAGAACGGTCTTATACTATTTTATTTATTTAACAACCCGTGTGGTGCAATGGTTGTCATACATGCTGTTCAATGAGTTCACGCTACGATTCTCAGTGAGACAGAAATTTAAATGATCTGTCTGGGTGTCTATGTTGTATTGGTATGTTCAAGCACCAACCTTATACGGAATTAACGGTTATTTGAAAATGTAAATTTCATCTGTAGTGAATTGGAAGGCACAGACTGGGGCTCCAATCCGCTACCCAGCTACAGTGGGTACTCTTTAATTTCTGTTATTATAAAATCTAATTACATCCGAGCAAACCTTAACCAGCTTACGGGGGTAATTCAGGCATTTTTTGACCCCGGGGTGGGGTAAGTATAAGTCTGCGAACAGTCTAACGTAATGGATGTGCCATTAGGTTACAAAAACCATAAAAATACGTGGCGAAGGAAAAATCAATCAACCGTAAGCGTGACATGCGCACAGAGGTTCCGTAGCGTCACTGAGAGTTATTGAGGTTGAGGCGGCCGCCCGGGCCCGCGCCGGGGGGGGGGACACACGCCGGTATCCGGGATACCGAATGGAATTATATATTTTTTAGAATAGAATTTCATTTCACTTTACCACCACCGGCTTTGAAATAGAATATTCCGTGTGGGGGTATGAAAATATTCCAATATTTATTTGGAGTTTTATTAAATGCGGCCGCTTGTTATGTCGGCAACTAGCCCGGTATTAAGTGGCCATTATATTCCACGTACTTTAAAGTTGTAGACGAAGTCGAGTAGTATAACTTTACTTTAGTTTAGCCTCTATTCTGACCTCCTTGCTGGTATTTCAAGCGGAAATGTGCATGGGAGTAAACCTTTTTATTGTTCCCGATTATATATTAAACACGGTTACATTAAATAAATTATATCTATGGTTAATTCTGAAGAAAGCATAAATAAAAAATTAATAAGTACTACTTATTTTACATTACTGCATTTCAAGTGACGTGGAAAGCAGAACTCATTATTTAAATGGTCTTACTGTGGTTATGCACAGACTTATCTATAGTTATATTATAAATGCGAAAGTGTGTTTGTTTGTTTGTACATCTTTCACGGCAAAACGGAGAGTTGTTATGGTATATTTTTTGGGGAGAGGTAGTTGGAAGAATGGAGAGTGCCATAGGTCACCTTCTTTTCAACACAAAAAAACATCTGATTTCTTTGGGAAATTACATTACAATGTCGAATTAAAGAAAATGTTTAAAAACAAAGCATTGCCTGGTAATCAATGACAGACAGGAATCAACAACCTTTTTATTCACACGCGGCCGAAGCCGGGGGCAACGTGTAGTATAAAAATATTTTTAAAATTTTTGTTGGTGTTCCGAAACGGTTATTAAAGTTTGTTTTAAAATTGTACAGCGAACACGACACTGACTTCTCCGAGATTATCTGGTGGCGAGGACCGCGCCGTCCCAGAGGAAATTCAGGCCTGGCAGCGCAACGTCACATTTTATATGGATTTAAAATTGAACCTAACATTAAAAACCATTGCTGCTTATTTAGTACTCAGGAAACTAGCTAGCTCGAATCTTGTATTATGTAAAAAAAGAAAATCTTGCACTAGTCAGACTATTTTTTTAATTTTTGATTACAACATAACGCTCCCATAGAAAGGAAAACTAATTAACTATCATTTCAGCCAAAATCACTTTTATTGCATTATCATAACATTTACTTTATACAAAATTCTAATGTACAACATAATATTTTTGTAAAAAAAATTGGTTTTGTAACTCCTCTAAAAAAAAGTTGCAGCGATTTTTGTAAAAAAAAACACTAAATTGTGATTTTGTCGAAAGTTGAAAATTGCCTTATTTTTCTTCTATAGGGAAAATATACAGTTATAGTACAGTTTATTTGTTGAATGACCTCAGCGGTATCGAGTGCGTCGTTGCGATTATCGTAACGACTTAACGATATATCGTCGCGTGTAAGGTGGAATTGACTTCTATATAACTATTTATTTATTCTATTATTCTAGCTTTGTATTTCTTGTTGTTGTTTAACCCACTACTTAGTATCACCATGCTTCAATGGGTTTTACAATTTATTTTGTATGTAATTTAAATAATTTCTAATAACGTATCTTTCTCTATTCACGTTATATTATAATTCTTCAGTAAACGAACTATGTTTTGATACTTTATGGAAATACTTATGTATAAATGTAACGTAGAATACACGTGATCAATGAATGTTCACCATCGTTATATCGATATGTTTTAAAAAAAGAAAACCAATATAAAATGGCGCATTTAGTATACACAAGTTGATAATTTTCAGTATTCACATATTTGTGCCACCCACGTAATCCAATTCGCGACAAGTTGATTAGCTGGCCGAGAGACATCGGCCCCGGTATGAGTGAAATAATTTAGTTCAGCGAACGTGATGCCAGTCAGCTGTTGGTGACTCACCGCCCCTTTCACCGTCCGGCCGACACATGGGCGTTTGCACCTTTTTCTCTCCTCAAGCACCGGTGATACTTAATGACTTGTTCCACTGTGATAGGGGTAGCTAACAAGCTACGAATGAGGTAGGGATAGAAGATGAATCGAGTAAGTAACTTAATTATAAATAAATAAATTATAAATGAAAGGTATATTTTTTGAATGTAGAGCTGAACGGACACAAAATTTAAAATAAGCAAACTCGATTTAGATAAATGTCTACAAAGATTATCTATTTGTGATGATCTCAAACATGGCACCTGTAATGAAATTTGGTAAAGAGTACGATGTCTCGCTGACTGCAGATAATTTTTAACGGGTTAGCATGTTATTTAACAACCTTGAATTCATATGATACTTAATTTGAAATCATCAAATCAATACAATTTTTGACATCTTTTCAACAGCCAAAACGTTCACTCTTGATTAAGTAAAAGCCGATTTAACAGTATGATACACAGATACGTAAATATTTAACTAATAACATATTTATTATATCGTTGTGGGTTGAAAGAGATTTGATCTGTTCTTGTAATTTAAAGTGAGTAGATACTTCAACGCATGAAATTCTTACTACCCTCAAATAGTGTGTATAGTCTAATCAAAGTACCCGAGATATTAAAAAACGTAGACAGGCTTTATCTTTTCAACATTTAACCTTTCTAAGAACTTTATACAGGTACAACATCACACAAAATAGAAACAATTTATTTAACAAGACATCAATTCAAAATTCACATCTTTCACTTGTCTTCACTCGTCTTTAGTGCGACGTTGACCTTAGTAAGTCCCTATACGATAGCATACATATAGGTGTTCGGTGTAACACTAGACGAGGCGCGGAGTACTTGATCTGTATTCAACAGTCACCGACCGTCCGGTACCATCGCGGTGTTGCCGCTACAGAGGACATTGCTGCCCTTTTTACTTGCGTGACAGATTGCGCGCGGAAGCTTCGCCGTGGTCGGTTATAGGAGTTTAATAGTTTAAATTTAGAATTCGGTTACTTAAAAATTACTTTCTACAGAATTAATATGTTTGAATTGTTAGAATGTATCATATTTAATCAAACGAACTGTTCCTTTTTTTCACACCCTAAGTTAGTTTAAAGTATGAAACATTGTACAGATTTCCTGATATGTTAGAAATAGCACTAAGAAAGGATTTTTAATATTAAAGTAGGTATAATGTGGGATTGAAGTTTGTGTGAGTACTAGGCATCAACTTGTAAGTAGTATGACAAATTGATACAATATTTACTATTATTAAGTGAGCAGTTAGTACGATATTAATAAAATTATGAATGAATTTGGAAAAATTCATTGACACAATTTTCTATTTTTTCTTGCAAGTATCTCACTATCGGAGCATTCGCGGTTCAACTCCTTTTGCGATTGTAAATTATAATCAATAAAGTACTGTAACTTCGGATATGGACTGGTCTCGGATCGTTATACTCAATCGATATAGGAACCTTGACGTCGGGTTTAGGAACAGTTTATGAACTACTGTAATTCGAACTGACCACTAATCCGGCATGATCACATGGTGTGGATTACTCACCACCACCAGCGAGGCACGACGATTATAACGTGTCATTGAAACAGATAACAATTAAATCATTCGTTTTTAAATAACGCTCTACGATTTCTTATTTTCCGACCATTTGTAATTTAAACGCCCACCGGGAAAATAATATTTATGTGTCACATAAATGTCTGGTCCAGTCTGGAATCGAACACGGGTCAACGATCGGGCGATGGGTTCATTACTCACCTACTAGACTACAGCTACAGGGTTTGAATATTATTCGTATGTGATGATGATTGATGAGATTTTCGTGCGGAGGGTTGCATGACGCTTTTGAAGTTATACGCTGAATACAATTTTGATATTACGCACATAACAAAGTTAAAAACATATTATTTATGCAAATAGGCAACAATGACGAAATTCATCTGATGTAAGTCACTACTGCTTAAATACATCGTCGAATGTAACAGCATCACCGATGTCTTGCCGGCCAAGAAATAGCAGTAGAAAGAAAGAAATTAGGTATAAGAATAGAGATATCTTTGTAAGTTTCAATTTAAGCTACTCGACAGAACAGGCAGCTGACTGGGTAAATAATTACAAGCGTAGAATTAATTTGTAATTGTATCTACCTAATTTGTAGTTATGCAGTCTGTTATCGCTAAATTGTTTTGGAATTGGATCAGGTAATTTCCTACCAGCGCGTAATTAGTAAAGCAAGTGTTTATACCAAACAGATAAATATTATTTCATTATCAAATGTACTTAAATTCAATGGCAAATAAAAAATAATTTCCGTAAACAGGTACGCAGTCGCGAACGGAATGCTAGTTCGTAAACTAAAAAAAAACAATGTTTTTATTTTGAGAGAGCGTGTGGCGTAACCGGCGCGCTTTGAATTGCAAATGGCGGCAGCGAGCTGGCAACGTCTCGCGCGGCGGGACGGCAACGTCGCGTGCGTAATTTTATCAAGCCACGATCTTATTTTATCTGTTATCAAATCGTCCGCGTCCTTTCGACGCAGTTCGGTTTCTTTGTGTGTTCTGTACCGAGTGCTCACATTCACTGCGCGTGACTTGGCTGTCGTATTGAAAGGTTTCGATTTAATCTCTCAGGTGATATGATATCATAATGATTTAGATAGGTAGGTAGGTACATTTTAATTATAGAACAAAGTAAATAATATTTTTCAGATTTAGGTAGGTTATGCTCTAGGCTATAACTAACATTTCTGCAGTTGGTAGCTGTACTATTGATGGATGATCACACAAAATTAATGTTTAAAAATAACCTACTACCTAGCTAGTTATCGGGACACGTTATAGATTAATTTATTCCATTGTTGAAATTATCGATAGACTTTTTAGTATCTACCTATTTCATTCATTGAAACAGCGATGATAAAAAGAAAATTAAATTAATGGTTATCATAGCGGACTGCTTTTCAAAAGGACAATTTCGTTTGATACGAGTTCGATTTCCAGCGAGGCAGAATTTAATGGATAAGTTTTAATTTCTGTTCTCGGTTTGGGTGTGTGTGTTCTTGTCTTAGTCTGTTGTCCATGACGCCCACGACACCATGTCTGGTATTATGAACTATGTAGAGTATTTTATGTGTTCTCTATTTTTATTTACGTGTTATATATTAAAGGAGTTCACGATCTGAAGGCACTAGTATCGCAGGTTCGATCTATTCTTGCAATAAATTGTAAATGAAAACAAACTGCGGATATCGGAGTGCCTTTCAAACGTCGTCGCAAGTCCGCGTGACCTTCTTGCGACTTGTAGTCACTGTTAATTTAAACATGATTCAGTTTGTTTGTATACCTACGTTTAAATTCCAGTAATCTATAATAAATACCAATATACACAGACGCTGTTCTTGTTCATAATTTAAACAAACTTAAGAATTTGAGTTCTGAATCCACAGGGTTCACACAGAGTTGTATTTCAATCTAATATTTTCAAGTTATTTTCCATGTATTTCTATCATATAGTCTCTCTAAGTGAAAACGTAGTATTACGTTATAAACAGTCTACGTACACACTCACAAACATTATTACGTCTTTATAATATTATTGTAGTGTACAAAATTTTGAAAATACCAATAAATCGCATTGTACCCATCTTCTCTTGAAGTACTTTGTCTTTTGTTTAACCATAGCTTTAATTCTCGAAATATTTTTCTCACGACGTTTGCCTTTATTAAAGCAAGTGAGAATTATCTTGTAACAGCATGTCATAATTAACACGTTGAAAATTAGCGGTCAGTGCAAGATTCGAACTCACACTCCTGACGTCGGTAAACCAATGTTGGAACCACTAGGATACCACACATATGCTGCATAATATCGCTACGTTATCTGTCTTATGTATATAATATGTATAGGATAGGTGCTAACGCTTGCTAATTTTACCTTGAAATATTTGGCAGTGGTACATCCATAACAAAGGCAATTTGAATGCGGTATCGGTCAAGTAGGTAGGTAGGTAGTAGAGAGAAAATGAGTCGATAACAAATAATATATATAGGAGTTGAAACATGCTGATCGTTTCCATAGAAGAAAATATTTACTAAATAACAATTTTCAACTTTGGAGAAAATCGCAATGTAGTATTTTTTTTTACAAAAATCGCTATAACTTTTTATCTAGGAGATACAATACCAATATTGACATATATTATGTTGTAAATCAGAATACTTTGTTAAGTAAATTTTATGATTATGTAATAAAAGTGATTTTGACTGAAATATGTTAGTTTTCCTTCTATAGGGACGTGATGTTAAAATATGGATGGTAGTTGATGAGGAGAATAAAGAAACCTACAAAGAACACAAGTATTTCCAAAAGGATTTCTACAATATTTTTGTAAAGAAACGACTTAATACTTGTAACAATATTGTTTACTGACGATTAGATATTGAATAATCTGCTTAGTATATGCTAGTTACGAAATTACGTCGAGGACATGAAAGCTACAACAGTTTTATACGTCCATAAAATATCGATAGTCCATAACATTCTGCACATTTGTGTTAATAAATTCGGTGAAAATTCGTATCGTATTTTTAAACCCCCGGGTAGTGGGGAGGTGCGGCGCGGGTGGCGGGGGGAGACCTTGAGGGGGAATCAGCTGTTCTATTGTCGAGGGGCCCGCACCGAATGTGGAATGAAAGGCGCCCTATCTATATACACGGATAGGTAGGTTCATGCGTGAACCGGTTTCATTATGGACGGGCAGGTACATGAAATTTTATCATCGCTCTGTCAGTTTATTATTCGTTAAATTATAAGTGACTCATTTACGTGTGTTTATTAAAATTATAACAGTCAACTGTCCTAATAGCATGTAATTAAGTTCATTTACGGATTCATGATAAAATACCAATACTGAATACACGCTTAAGTGTACATGATTAAGAGAATGCATTATTATAAATGATATTGCATGCGAGCAAAGATTCTCTCGAAATAAGTAGGTTAAAGTATTTTTTTTTCTTATTTGTATCGTTACAAAAAGGTAAAAGTAATACAGATATAAAATTAAAAAATCTAAAGAAAGCTATAACCGTGCAATTGATAAACTTATTATTATTTATTATTACAAATTTTAAGTACTTTTAAGAATGTTTACGAAATACCTACGACTGGCATAAAAAGACAGACTATACAGTAGCTCATACATCGATAGAGAATTAAGGTTTCTATGTATTATTTGAAGAGTTTGAAGACCAAAATGTGCGTATGAAGAATTATTTATTTACAAAATTTATTGTAGAAGTTCTATGGTTTTCTTTGTCTCGTAAAGAGATTACGTTTAGATATGTTTTGTGAATAAACTCAATTCACCGATGCTTCTAACGTTACTCCGACACACACTTGGTCCGTTACAAGTACACACAGGTTGAGCCGTTGCTAGGCAACCTCCCTTAGAGGTAATTGATTATCCTTAGAAATATGAGTCGACCTCTGACTCTCTGTGGTATTTGTAATTAATGGATGCGGTTCACGCATAGTGTACATCTCGGAACTGATAGCACCTATCGAGTAGAATTCCTACGCAGACAGTAGCAAAATGCCTGTCAATCATCTCGTTAAACAAGTTTTCAATAACTGCATTTTCAATCGTATGTTTTATCTCAGTTTGATAATTTTCTGTTCAGTGAAGGACACCTATATTTTTTTAATGTAATTGATTTCTCCGGTTACGTTTCTGAAGAACAAACGTTTTGTAGAATAAAGCCAGGATTTGTATCGTGTCGGAACAAAGCTGGATGTTGTTTCACAGCATGAAATTGATGGAGGTTGCTTCGAGATAAATCCGAATATTCATCAGTATGATTTCTGCAATTTATTACTTAACACATTTCCCATCCTGTTTCATCATTTTTGAAACCCAAACAAAAAAAGATGATGATAATTGAGATTATGTGCGTATGTATGTATATTTGATTTCGAGAATATTATTTCTCAAGGTTACATAGAAATTGGTCAGTTAGATAGGTACTCCAAAAAGTTAGTTTTTTTACTAGTTAGTAAAACTTGCCGGTTTTACTTGAAAATCGTTTTCAGTTCCAGTCTCGATCCGTTATAAATAGACATACGCAACCCCTCCTCCACCCCTTGCGTTCCTCCTGTTCGCTCAGCCTGAGCAAAACGGCAGGACGCTCATGTGCGGATCGTACGGCGTTAGTAAGCTACAAACTGTCGTGGAGGATGCACGCGTTTGCTGTTGATGTTATCGAATGAATGCTATCGAAATAAATTACGATGATCAAAATCTTTGTCCCTTAATTTTTTATATCAGTTTAGATATTCTTAATATCTACTAGATTTGCTGAAAATAACATAATAATAGACTAAAAGAACTTTATAGTTACTACTTTTATATTATGTAGGTAAATTTATTTAATATTTGGTGACATACTATTGAATCTATTTATTATGTAGCTAAATCCAACAAATTAGGAGTTAAAAATCCTAAAAATATTAAATAAAAAATCTCGAATTTATGACGTTTACAATCTGTTAAAAAGAAACTCGTTATTCTTATTATAGGCGTTTATTGCAGATAGTGCTGATTTTTATTATATATTAAAGATATTACAAAATAAATGTTGAAGTTTTTAACACTACATATACGTAACTCCGACTAAAATTGGTAAAAATATATTAAACTTTATTTTCAACTAACCTGTTACGTTCAATTGTTTTCTATTATTTTTCATTTATTATTTCAATTTAATTTATTGAGCTGTTTCTGAGCCTAAACTTAACTAAACTATGTAAAAACTATGAGATTATCACTTTTTTCACAAATACCTAATAGTGATTATCTTTCTGTTACAGGTAAAGATGAGATGAGAATGAAAATATCTTAATCAAGATTCTTCATTTTGGTAAGATTTGAAAGATCCTGCTTCCACAGCATGTGTCAGTTCACTGCCTTTTCTTACTTCCCTCGATATATTCAACTCATTCAATGACTTTGTATTTCATTGCTTGTCTTCATTCTCTCACTTGTATTACCTTTATTATCATTTCATCCAAATCTACACGTCGTATTGTATCTCCTCACTATATCGAGTTTTCCAACTGCTGGTAGCTGAGACGCGCCTAAATCGGCTGACGGTCACGATGCGACTGCCGCGAGGTTCATTCAACAGGCCGAGAGGATGTGGGCGGGGCGTGCGGGGCACGGCGTCATTGGACGAGCGGTTGGCGCGCAGCGATGGCCGCCGTCGCATTTGGCCAATGAGCGGCGCGCGGACTGAACGCGCGTCCGGCCACCGGCGCGACGTTGCCAGCTCAACAGAAAAAAATACCAGATTCGACCTTCTTAGGACCCCCGGTTTTTTTTTTGTTTGGCCGCGTTATCATTCGGGAGCCGGGTTCCTGAACCGCGCGTGTGATGGTGTACGTTCTCAGGTGATTCTGTTGTGTAGTGCATAGTGTAATGGTGTGGTCGGCGCCTTCTGGGGAGGTCCTCATAGACATCGTTTCAAGGTACCGGATTTGGGTTGTTTTATGTCACTGACGTGGCCCGTTCCGTGGACACTGGCTATCGTCTCGAACACGCTTTGAAATCTTGACTCGATCTTCATGTTGACAAGCATACACTGAGTATAGACTCATCGGGGGTAAGTGAGTTCAGTCTTGAATGCACTTATTGATCTTTGAGTATGTAGGTCGTCGTGTTAGTTTATACTTAGATAGGCATAATGGGTGCTAGACTTTGCCACGTGGTATCCTTGTTGTCATATCTTTGACAGCCTCTATCGTGACTTCACTAAAAGGACTATATGTTACGTTCTCATAGGATCTTGAATGGTAATTGGGCACTCGTGTATCTCTTGCATATTAGGTACACTATTGGCAGCTGTCAGCACAAATGCATGATACACGTGTATGTAGTAACTGAACGGGTATGTCATCATTATTATACCTGATCAAATCCATAATGCATATGGATATGAGTCATGTTTGGTTTGAGTCATAATATAACATAGGTAAAAAAAAGAACTTTGTACTGTATGATTCAGTGGCTGTTTCAGCCCTTGTTAATTTGTCCTGAAGCAAGCTACTTCAAGCAATTTGTATTTTTTTTTGTTGAAAAAGGTCTTGTCAGCGTACTATTGAGGTCGTGCATCTAAGACCTCAGAATTATCAACGTATCTGTGATATCATACTTATCGCAGTGGCAACATCAGGAGTAATCGTATGTTGATTTTATATCTGTAAGAATATGGATTTCTTTACATATATTCTCAAACATCATTCTCTAAAGTACTTACTAGTGGTGGTACGTCTTCTTAACACAACACTTTAACCTGAAAAAATTTTTAAGATTAAGCATACTAAAGAAGATTGTCTTTCAACGGGTCCTAGAACCGTCTGCTTGGTTATCTAAGTCACTAGTATTCTATGGATGTTCATTGAGGTACATCTATTTTTATCATCTACAAAAATTTTATATATTTTGCATAGGTTTAACCTTACAGCCACCATGTTTTTGTATGTATTATATATTAGGTAACAGTTGATGAGTAAAATTAATCAAATTCACAAATGTAAAAATAATATCTGTTATTTCGTAACATTCGAGTAAGCAACAAGGTTCTTTTAGGTTATCTTGGCGATAGCGCGTTATCTTATCGCGAAGCATAGATTTACTATGACTGTAACTGTTTCTAATAATATCGTGCATACATTTAGAATGGACGTACGAACGAACGTATGAAATATTTCGATTACTTTAAATTTAGCCTTATTTATAACATTAACTAACATTTACGTACGCGTTTTGAACGTTTATAACTTAACTCTTGAATGATTATATACAGCGTGGACCAAACAAAAATATTGATCTATCTCTCTTTGCTTCCAACACGTTTAGTTTTAAATTAGCAATAATCATAACAAATCAGATTACGTGTGAACAGACAGACATTCAGACAGACGTTTCTCAAGATGATAACGGTATAAGTATGCCTTGGTCACCTGAAGTTAGCTAAGTTAAATCTTTATCGTAAATATATTCAAATTGCCTCGTCCGTATGTAACATGTCAATGTTAATATTATAACAATTAAATTAGAAAACAAGCGAATTGTACTTATTTCATTTTAGTCATGAAATGGTCTGAATGTTAATGATTAATTCTCCAACGAGATGACTTGATAACATAAATGGGTATGAATGCAAGTACATACTAAAATAATTTATAATTGTACCGGATGACTAACGATCTGGCGAAGGTGTCAATTCAAGGTTGCTTCAAGATGAAGATTAGTTGCTTAAAGCAGCCATTATATTAGCGCACAGACTAATCTTGACCGTGAAACTTAAGCTTCGTAATTATTGTTGCTGGACTTCGGACTGGAATCTTTTATCTTCAGAAATATTATTAAAAAGCCATTCTCCATTAGCATTTAAGTCTAATTTCAGCCTCGGTTCAGAGAAAAGGTAATGTAATGACTTTGAACGAAAATAGACGAAGAGAGGAGGCACGATAAAATATTAAATGTTTATTCGTTAATTCTCAATTCATTACTTCAACTTAATAAAAGCCTATAGAAATATTAAAGTGATGGTTCTGCGTATTTCTATCTGGCTTTTATTATTGAATGTAAACCAAAGAATTGGAACCAAGCTTTACATAAGATAATATATTTTTTACTGAGAACCAGTTTTAGTTTAAGTATTTGTTCCCTAACTATATTTTTATTCTGGGTAACGCCAGAATTATATAAGAAGCCCTTTGAAGTCTTTGACGGGTTATATCGTCAGTATAACAACATTTAATAATCAAAGAATAATTAAACGAGGATTAAAAAACAGATCAACTTAAAGTTCTCCAAAGGTGGTGAATTACATCTGCTATGACATCAGCTGCGAACCAGATTTGTTGTTGCACCTATGAGACTTTATTTCTTACTACGATTTCATCGTTGAAAACATTTCGCAATAAAAAAACTTAAATTTCAGTCGTCCGTACAGGAAAGGTTTTTTCTCCATAGTAACACGAAGTAAATGAAAATGTTTATCAACGACGTAAAAAGCACTCAGTTATATACATCATTTGCGAATCTTCCAGAACACGAAGGAGTCTGTCCATTAGTCTTCCTTATGTCAGCTTCTTCCGTTCAAATTCAACCATATTTTATTTCTTCGTCACTTTATTTTTTACTCCTACTATTATTAACTCCCAATGACTCGGTACATTCTGTACGCTAGAGTTATGCACGTTAGTAACCAACTCTAAATGACTATATTTCTTCAGTAACAGTAAAATAGTTTATGGCTCACCATGAGACTACACCATTTTATGGTATTACAACACCCCCAAAATAAGTCATGGCTTAATGGAAGTGTAATATATTTTTTTAATTAATATTTAAGGAACTTATATTATATTCATATTGAATGTGTCATCTACGGAACTCCTCATTCGCAATCTGAAGTTTAAAATAGAAGCAATGGCTTCTAGAAACTTATCAGAATGTGATGTGAATTTCGTATTAGCATGAGTATCATTATTAATATTTAAACTACTATCCATATTATTCAAATTTCCGACAAATAATATGAAAAAACGATTTCCTAATGAACCTGCGTGACGGAAAGCAACATTTATTCAAATAACTTACAACAGTTCTCAAACAAAACATCATCCGTGAGTCATCGCGCTACAGAAAAACGTAATAAGTAGAAAGTTGGTCAGAATCTAGATAACCGCGGATACTCAATCGTCTGCAGAGATAAGATACATCGCTGCAATGCGATAGTGTAAACGCTAGCTGTGTGATCTAATCTCTGCCAACACTATTGTTGGATTTGAAGAACAGCGAGATGATTATAGGGTACATACATATAGACAGAAATAACTGACATAATAAGTGCAGCGAGTGTCGTGGGTGTTCGCCTCGTGATGTAATCTCGTATGGAAACGTACATTACATCGATTTAACTCCTCTGCAATGACTTTGAAAATTATAAAAACAACAAACACCTTCTAGATTCAGATGCTATAATTCAATATTTCTTAACATGATGCATGTAACTACGTATTGTAAGGTTAAAATCAAGGTTATTCAAGTTGTTCGTTTCAAATATTGTTTGTCGAGGTCAGACGATGAGGTCAAACTTTGTTTAGTCAGTATTTTTATTAAGGTGTAATTAGCAACACCTGATTTTTATACATTAAGGAGATTTCAACCTTAGACCGACTGACATTGTTTCAAACCAGGGTAGCTCGGATGTTTAAAAACTTCAATTCGTAAATCTGAACTGACTAAGGTCGTCTTCAAACTGGTTATTTCGTAATTTGATGATGAGATCATTAATTCCGACAATCATGATCTAAAAACCAGTTTACGATATTTAAAATCAATCTATTATAAAACCTCAATAATAGTAAATGACGAGAAAAAAACTTTTAATTTCATCGTAATTATAATCATCATCGCCGTAAGAGATACAATCCATATTAAATATAATTAATATTCTCGGCTGAAATTTAGACATCTCAATTTATTTCATTGTGTTCTAGGAGAAACGATGGCAAATTCTAAACGAAGAAAAATAGCACTAGGAATAAAAACAATTTAAAATTTATCTTATGTTTTTTAAGACATACATTTTATCTGTCAGAATTTGTCAATGCTGATAAGTGTGGAGCTGTAGTTGTTGATGCATAAATACAATGAACATATCGTTGCTCTGATACCAAAACTTTGCAAGTAAATGCAGAGTTCTGATAGTAAAAATAGTAAATAACTTATCAATAACTTTCACTGACCTCTAGCTATCGTCTGAATAAACGCCGCTCACAAATAGGTACAAAGTCTGTGACACCGATGCTTCCAGTGCGATGACACGAACGATTAGATTATTTCACAATCATTTACGTCATCTATACATTTGCGTTTAATGTTTCGAAGTTGCTGGCGTGTTTTGCATTAAACTACTTAGCATATTCGATAGCTGCGTGCGTATGTTAATTTGTTGAATTTACTTCATCAAACGCTTTATTAGTAATTTACTTTGTCAATGGTATTTGCGTATCATTTACAAAATCATAATCGTACGTAGCTGCTTGTGAATTATTTACTTTCCCTGTATTCTGGTTGAGAACTTACTGTATGTGAACTAAATTGTAGTGAACATAATTTTTTTTTACTGAATTATGACTAATTAATGAAGGATATAAACTCGGAATTTATTATGCCTCAATCAATCCCAAATTTCTATCTATTTGCAAGCTTCAAGTTAGTTGCCTTGCAACTGTCACACGGATTCCACGATAGTTGTTAACTAGCTTTTATGGATAGATAGATTATTGAAAATGGCCATTAAAGTACTTTTCCATGTGCCAATGGATAAGGAC
>DWPA01002381.1:0-15864 GCA_018251375.1 Calpodes ethlius
TGTAAATATTATAAAGAATAACGTGATATTATACTAAGGAAATAAATGTTATTATTTAAGTAAGATGATGTACCTACCTAAAAGACATTATTATAATAATTTGCCATTATTGTAAAATAAATACATATGAATGAATGTAATATGTTTTTTATTAATACACTCCAAAAATACTGGCCAAATAGAATGCATTCGTATCAGACACATCTTGGCCTAGACGCTGACATGGTATTGAAACGAAATTGAAAATATGATTCTTAAATGACTCATGGTTTTATTTAGATTGATGGGAAAGTTTCCTTTGCCAAAATTATTTCTTGTACCGTCTATCGAACTACGTCGCAGCGAAGACCGTAGGATAGTTACGATTTGGAAAAAGTTGCAGATATAAAATGAATCAAAGGTTCATAACAGCGGTACGGTAGGTAGGTACCTACCTTCTTTAAAAGGATAGCTTTAATTGTAATGCCAAGTAACAAGTTATACAAAAACGCAACTGATGCCAATTTGGTTTGAATTATTATTAATATAAAAAATTTGAATATGAAATTAATTACCTACTATCAAACTATAAGTCTATACAAAAATAATGATATGAAAAATTATAATAATAGCTACTTAATTCTACAGATGCCATGAAAATTAAACATCGCATTCAATGCGTCGCAACAGACTAAAAATTATAAACTTTTATTTTTAAAATTATACAGACAGAATAAAATTTTTAATAATGGTTGAAATTTTAAGTAAATAACTCAATAAAGCAATGCAGCAAGAAAAAAGAACGAAAACTTATAGCGTCCTAATTGTATATTTAAGCACTAATTATCCTCCGTACCATCTTTATCCTCATTCAAAATTGTTGTGTACATAATTACAAATTACGTCAACTAAACCATGGGTTCGGTCGCGAATCCCGCATCTACTTGGGTGGCTCGACAGATGTTTCTTAAACTCATAAAAGAATCACATTTCAATTATGGTGTTTGATCGTTACGAACTGATACCGCGCGCATGACACACTCATGAATTTTAATGGAGAGAGTAATAAACGAGTAATTAGAAACTGATATTTTTGGCCGCAACACCTTATTTCGATTCGAGACTTCCAGTTCGGTTATCGGTATTCGATGTATATTTTGCATTAATTTACAATTTATAGTACCTTCTAATTATAGGACTATATTAAGACAGGATCTGTAAGCTAAATATTTTTGAATATGTATTGGAGTGTTTTGATTATGATGCACATGCAGGCCGCAGAATATAATTTTTAATTTATCAGTTTTAGTTTGTTAGTATGTTTAAACTATTGAATAACTAAGACGCTACTAGGATGACCTAGGATTCTTTTCACTCCTTAACCTTATTATGTAGGTGCGTTCTAAAGATTAGGACATCTTTCGGAACTATTGCAATTAAAATTCTTAAATTATGAAACTTCCAAAACCGGTCTCTTTAAATCGAAAACGTTTATAATATGAAATTTATAATGCCTCTTATGAAATTTATAATGCCTCTTTTTTGTGGTCTAGCACGGGAAAAAATATTTATTTTTGGTCTAGGGAGGGACAAAATTAGATTATTTTTGGTCCGAGAAGTCAAACGTTTAGTAAATAACAACTTTTATGAACTAAAGTGTAACACAAATTGCCTGGGGCGATTGAGCTAATCGGCATGTTCACGGGTGCGTTATAGATACAGATAAGAATAGATGTTATAATAATGATAAGATTCTAGACACCAGCTAGAGAGTGAGTTCAATAAATTACCCGAGGTTAATTAAATAATATTCTTAACAAATATATGCCGCTAAGTGTCAGGGATTTGTAAAATTGTACTAAATCTTTACGTTAAGATTACGATTTTGTTACAACAAAGTCAACATTAAACGCAGAATCGGATGTGTCAAAATAACAGACATTTACTTAAGATAATCATTGTTACACGGAACAAAGGACGTAAAATATCCCTCAGATATGTATCATTAATGGTTTAATCTTCGCTCCGACCACGGTGGTAGCCCATGAAAATAATTAAGCCGTGATTGTGGCAAATTGCCGCCGCCGGTGCAATAATTCCTCCAATACCCCACTATTAGTGAGCGCGCAGTGCAAACAAAACGCTTATAATCAAACGTTCATTGACGAATTAGTTCGACCACCGTCGCAGTTTCCGAGACTAATTTTAATGTCTTCATGAAAAAAGAAGTATTCTTATTTGCTTTATTTAGTCCTCGGGCATGGAGTTAAATGCTATCTTGAAATCAACTCCGGGAATGCAGGCAGAATTTAATTACTCGGCATTGTATTGTGCCATGCATTCATGTTACGTTTTTGTTTTCTTTCTTGGTTTTTTCTTCACTTAAAATTTTGCAAATTGTATATTTATAGCTGATCATAATTTTACAATTTTGTTGCAATATGTGTATAGTATATGAGGTGAATATAATTATTACAAGAACACATATCACTTACGAGAACAACTTTCATGTTATATTATTCTTACTATATACTAGCTAGCAGATATGACTTTATGTCAATGACATATAGGACATGCAAGAAAAGTTTTTCTTTTAAACGTGAACAAAATACGTGGAAACCAAAAAGTTCACATATAAATTGGTAAAGATAACTCATTCCTTATACAAACATTCATCCCTTATTGCACACCTTTAAACCATTATTTTTACAACAAAATGTACCCTACGTCCGTCTCCTGGTTCTAAGTTACCCCTCCACCAATTTTCAGACAAATCGGTTCAGCCGTTCGTGAGTTATAAATAGTGTAACTTTATTTTAAATATATATATATATTATTTACGTCTTGGTTATCGATACTTGTCACAGATCGACACTGACAACTGATCGCGGGAGTTGCTCTGTTGGTACACGTTCAATATTTCGATTGGAGCAGACAATTAAACATATAGATAGAGAGTAAATTG
The DNA here is from genome assembly GCA_018251375.1 of Calpodes ethlius. Taxonomy (NCBI): domain Eukaryota; kingdom Metazoa; phylum Arthropoda; class Insecta; order Lepidoptera; family Hesperiidae; genus Calpodes; species Calpodes ethlius. The sequence continues at coordinate 2,945 of DWPA01002381.1, forward strand.
TTTATTAACAATTTGTTCTTGACTTTGATTTTTGCGGTATTTTACCTGTACGAGCTAAAGTTAAAAAAAATGGGAATCAATTTGCACGGGAAACTTCTTCGAGATCAATAGGTGGTAGGTGCATCCTATTCCACGGAGTTCAAGTTATACTTTACAAAGCTAGTATTTATTTACCTGGTATTTACTTTAATTGATTAAAAAAAGGTAAAGGCCAATATTCGATGCGAAATTTTCACCGGCCGATAGTTTCCTTACTAACTTCTATGGCAGGAATAGGTGTGGGTGTTTGTTTAAAAGGGAGATTTGCTTAGATCATATATTTACAACTTAAAAATCTTCAACTAAGAAAACACTTGAAAAAGGTAATGTATTTATTCAGAGTTGATTTTTAAAAAGTAAAACAGTTTCTTTTTTCGGAGTTGGTTCTAAGTTGGGTATTCTGCAGATAGCAGATGCTGCTACAGCATCAGATCAGGTGCATCGTGATATTGTAACACAGATTAATGTTGTAAGATCAATAAAGTCACAGAGTACTAATCGAACTATTGAAAAATTAAAGAATGGTAGCTCATATCCCTGCCACAATGAATAAAAGAATGATGATCTTAAGAAGCTGATAAAATTTCTTCAATCATATTTAAGACCATAATTTAAAATAATAAAAACCACCCTAAAAAAAATTAAAACCATTACTCCATCCATCCAAGAGCTACCATGTCACAGATAGACTCATAGATATGGAGATAAGGGGATAGTAAAATAAATATCATGTTTTTTTATTATTTTATAAGTTTACCTATCATCCAACCAAATAATTATGATCGCACGAATGCGTGAAGTTGCTTTAAATTGAAGTTGTCAAGCGAAACGGCCCATACGTGGTCTGACTGACGGATCCTCGTTACCCAAAGGTCATTGCTTGCCTCTTGTCATTCCCTTTACCTTTTTTAAGTTATTTGTGGATGTATCAGTGCGATGCAGTCCAATTAATCAATGTTATGACGCGTGAGTGCGTGACACGCGGTAATGAGCACTGCTGTTGTGTGTTCATACGGTCTGAGGAGCTATTATATGTACCAAATGCATTCCTATTATATATTTTAACATGCAATGAATAAATTAACCATACATTTTTGTTTTATAAATTGTTTTCTTCGGAGTTAATCTTTTCCATAACTTAATCATAAATGTATTTTTTCGTTATACATATTTTAGCACTACACTTCTAATAGCTTTTTTACAAATAAATAATATTTACTGTAATAATAATTAAATTATTTTATAAATTCAAACGTCTGATACATTGTTTCAAGCAGTGTTGCAGGAAAGCATACATTATGTGCATTTGGCTCGATGAAGGCAAAATAAAGCTACCTAACAATTTAACAAACACACACAACTTACATATAAATGTAAAGTTGCTAAATAGCTTCAGAAACTATAAACACAATTTTAATGTCAGAGCACTAAACCAAAAAAAAATGTGACTGTGTTGCCAACCGTCAAGTAGTTCCATTGTATGGAACCAATATTGAGCCTAGCATCAAATCATGCTAATAAAAATGTATTGCCATTGGAACTGAAGCAACGTTTAAAGTTTCAAGACGGTGTTGTTTTAATTCAGCTTACATGCAGACACGCAGCATTCACGCAGACATTACAGGTTACATAGAAATCTGTAAAACAAACCAATTGTATGGTTTGCATACAAAAGCTGACAATGGGTTCTATTTTTAACTTGCAGTCACCTTTATTACGGCATTAATTGCATAAGCCAGTTGATCTATAGCAACATCCAACTAATGTTTGTAACTTAGGTACGCAATAAACTATTTTAACAATCTTATGGTCTGTGTCAACTCAAACTCAAATTCAACTCAATTCAAATAAATAACCAGAGAAACCAGAAAAAGACAGTCCTGAGCCATACACCAATTTTCATTGCTTTCGAGACTGTGCCATGAGTGTGATTATAATTACTATGTACGTCGAGACATTTGTGACGAAACAGTTTGGATAATGCATCGAAGATAAAACATAATATACACATTAATATGGCATACGATAGAGTTATACGTGGAAGTTGAAATGTTTCTGAGAAAATTTAACTTATCTCCAGCTTCTGACGAAGTCCATATCCGTCGTATTGTTTTTGTACTAGACCTCCACGTTGGCCTCTATATAGCCACTCTCCACACGGTCAGTCTAGGTGGTCGCTGAACGCTGAGGTGGGCTAAAGACACGTCAAATCGCCTGTCATTCAGGACTCAACCATTCCGATCGGCCGCAAAATTCTTTTTGTTCCTTATCTTAGTATCTATTAAAGTATATTACAGTCTGATACCTAAAGCTGTTCATTAAAGCGCCATTATAGAATAGAAGCATTAGCGACTAATGAATCTTTAATTCGACGACGTATCGCAAGCAACGTTCGGCGGTTTTTGAGTAACTAAATTGTGATTTAAAGGCCATTTTGACTATTTTTTATGATATCTTTGTTATATATTAAACATATATAGCCAAATTTTAATTTGTGTAACAATAAATAAGATTTAGAATTTAAAATAATGTTACATACTCGTATTTAGAGTCCGTTTCTGTAACTGGCTCATAGTATTGTATCTGTATCGTTTCTTTTTTAGTCACAAATCAATACCAGCAATATTATGTGTATAAATATGTATCTATTTATGTCCGATTATACGGTAACGATTTATATTTATACGAGTCCTCCTTCCCTATTTGTCAACAAAATTAGATAAGTACCATGTAGGAACTGTCATGACTTACTATAAGATCGTTCATTTGCTTATTTGTCGGCTTTTTACTTGAAAATGGAGACGCGAATAGAGTTTATCACATAACGTGTAAACAATTCTAATTATAGTAAAATACATGAAATTATTATTAAAGTTTTTGTTACCGTACGAATTTAATGATATCCAAAATAACAAGATTGATCTTCTTGTGAAGCTTGTCGAATTCTGATAATAATATATGTAGTCGCATGTGGTTACATGTGGCACACAAGCGTACGTTTCTTCAAAATACAATATATAGGGTTTTATGACACGCATAAATGTCCCTAAAGTTGTTTACAAGATCACGCGTCAAGTAAGACAAAAAACGTGAAAACAAGCGAGCAGCGAGCAGCCACCAGCCACCATACACCACCCACCGTGGAGACGCACGTGCTCGCCCGCGGGTCGTTACAACCTTTGTGTTTTTATTATTGTTAGAAGACGCCTCTATACACAGCCAGGCTTGGACCGGTTTTGTCAATACTTTTAATCGGTTTAGAAGACCCTGTTGACGTCTTAATCTCAAAGCACTGATTTTTTTAAATACCATGATATTATAATATAATAGTGATAATTCACACTTATTACTAAGGAAAACAATTAATAATTATGTTTATCAGCGTACCTCAGTGCAAGCCCCACGTAAATGTATGTTTTAACTTATTCATCCCACTGATAGGCTTGATTACTCCTCTCATAATGTGAGTGATAAAGGCCATGGTATTTTAATTTTATTTATTTATTTCCTTTACCAAAAATTGTTACATTTGTAAAAACTGGCACAACATAAACAATATTATAAGCTTAATGCACAATCTCTTACAACTAAACACTGCATGCAATATACATATAATTCAAGTAACATAATTTTGAAGAATTAACAATAAATGTGTTTTTTTTGTGTTTTCGAATGTACAAGATAAAAAAAATGTTTTACATATTTTTTATTGTATGGTATAATGATTGATATATGTGGTACATTTTTAAGAACCTATGCCTTTAAACGTTAACTATTGAAGCTAGACCTGGCTTATGCCACTCTGATCGATTCCGATCCAGAGGATACCCTGTGTCATCTTCATGTTGTTATTTCATCGTGTTGGGGGACATTCTATGCTCATTTAGGAAAAAGATCCTTTAGCAATATAGATAACACATTGATTTAATCAAATTACTAGCTTTCCGCCCGCGTGATCCCAGCTCGAAGTTACCTCAGCCAAATCAGTTTAGCCATTTCTGAGTTATAAACAGTGTTTTTTTTTTATATATTATTTTGTAACCGAAATTTTGTGATAGACTTATAACGCAAAGACGATTAGTTTCTTAATATCATATTGGTCTAAAGTGAACGCTAAAAATATTTACGTGCGTAGAAATATTTTGTATTTATTAGCACTGATACGCACACAAATGTCGGATTTTTTTTAATAATGGAAATCACTATCTAAATAATAAATATATAAAAAAAAAAATAGTCACGTTACATATGACATTGTTATATTCTTACACTTCCAAACAACAGAACGTTTCTACACATAGAAATAAAGATATTGGCTAAAATTAACCATTTCTCTCGTAGATTAACTCTTGTGTTCAGGAAAAATTACAATCGTATTACAAAACAATTTACAAAAGTATTTCGCTTCATAACAATAGTATAAGTTGCAGACTCATTATTTACGAACTAATTTGAAACGAATTACGTTAAACGTCGCCATAAAAACCATCAGCAATTGCACAAGCATTTCAATGGCACGTTTTTTACTGCGAACTTTTTTCCCATAATAGAGTACCCGGTACGCGAACTATCTGTCCATTTCAAAGGTTCATTAACGATTTTATCTCTATTCAGCAAAGGGCAGCTAGTTAAGTTTGAGTCCGATTCATTCCGAACATGCCTTCAATATGTCCGATCTCGATACAAAGAATGAATCGATTCTTCGGAGCGAGCATTAATCGTACCAATTACGTTCACGTTCCATCGCCAGCGATTGGAAGGTACGAGTCGTTAGCTATCCTTTCAAATTAATTGAATTGATTATCCAATTGAATTTAGCGTACTTTACTTATTGTTTTATTACTTTGGGGAACGTGTGGGTAAATACGTAGCATAGTATTCATCCGTAACACCTTTTTATAGTGGCGGCATTGGGCAGGCAAGTTGTATGATGGTAGGTAAGTGGTTAGCACGTGCTATGGACATCTGCAACTCTAGTGACGTAGCTGGCGCGTTGAAGGTGAAGAGAAAGCGTTGTACTAGCTTCTTAACTAGTTGGCCGGCTGATGTAGACTTCAAGCAAAACATGATAAACCTATTTGACGATTGCTTTTGGATTGAAAGTGGTAGATGGCTAAATTCTTCATGTAAACTAGTTAGCAGACAAGTCTCCTGGTTGTTAATGAGCTTTGTCGCTGACAACATCCGAGTAAGTTAGAAGAGAGAAGAAAGAATGAACTGGGTCTCAACTACTCTCAAGTCCCCCGAAGGTCTTCGCTGATTTAAGTAAGAGGGTGGTATCTAGCAACCGGGTGTTACGGAAATATAATACTATTAAATATAATGGTTTGCCACCATGCATTAAATAGACGTGGACATCTCAGGGACGCTGTCCGCACGGGTGCTTCGCAGGTACATGATCTATTAATTTATATGATTTCCTAATATTTTGTACTAACATAGTTTTTTAAATGATTGTTACTAACAAATGTGGACAGTTGTCCGATTAATAAAGAATTATTATAATTATATTATTATTGAGCCGGTCGAGGTCCATACCATTAACTCAGTACAATTTTCACAGAGACTAGGGATTGAAAAATCGGGATTTGTCGATATCAACTAATCCGGTGCGCGATGGATTGCAACACAAGCAACGAGAACTGACCTAGACAGTAGAATGGAAGGAGCTCCTTACACAACCAACAAAACTTCCACTACAATGTAATAACGATAAAGAGCGGGCAGGGGAAGTTAAATCGTCGCTCATATAAATCGACCGACATGCTTTCCACCGCACATTTAAGAGAAACTGAAAAATGTGTTCAACTTAATCTTGGACATATAATTGGACATATATTCTTGTTACAGTAATGGTAATAATGAGCTTTTTGTTGATAATTAAACGAGTTTTCCGTTTCGGCGAAGTTCTTAATTGCATTTATACTTTACGGTTGAGGATGCTGCGTTAATGTTGGCTGTGTAGTGGCCATTACTTAGGGCGACGCCTTCGTACAGAATGGCGACGACATTTCGATGCTTAATTACCCGTGCTGTTAATGCGCACCTTAAAATAAAATGGCCAGACGGGAATTTTATCGAGCGGCGGCAACTCCTGCGACAACCTTCATCAACACACCGCTCCTCAAACTGTGTGGACTAGAACAACTATGATGATATAAAATATGACTTAGTATGAAGTTATTGTTTCGAATTATAAAGTGATTATTATATATTGAAAACGTATTTTCTTATACTTAATAATTGAATCGTCTTTTATAATTTGCTTGATTGCTGTGTTACCGTATTTTGGTGTCAGGTCATATCTGTCAATTTAGATCTTTGTTTATTTCTATATGAAATAGTGGAGTTGATTGGAAAAGGTTGTTCTCAAAGAATATAATCGCTGTTACCTCATATCTCGTAAATCTTTGTAGCCCAAATATAAATATATTTCTGTTTTAAAATGTTATACGCTAAAATGAAGAATAACTTAATGTATTTTTAAATAACTTTTTAAGCAAAATATATAAACTGTACAACAAATAATAAACAATTGTATAATTCTCCGGATGATTTAAATGTTATAAGTTTGACATGCGCTGGAGTAATCATTTAGTACATTGTGTTAAGAACTTAAGACGCATACACCTTATTACGTTCGTACTTTGTAAAATTTAATACTTATCGCGGTTATCGCAAATGGGTTTACAAAAATATTTATAGAAAATGAGATAATATTGGTACATAAAGTGGCCAAAAGGTGCTAAATGTCAACCCATTTTTATAGCCACTGTTTGGATTTATTCATATAGTCACTAGTTTATACGTTATTTTATTGCTACATAAAAGTTAAATTTAGCACATTTATTTATAATCATTGTACGGGTAATGCGTAGGTAGACTTTGGTCATATGGATATTTCAAGTAGAGAAAGGATTTGGCGGGTAATTTATGTACATATTTTCGATAAACAGATAAATAAACATAAACGTAAACGCTAACACACTCATACCCCCGCAGTAGGATTCCCTATGTCGCGGGTGGCATGGACAACACAAATAACACGTCACTAACACCCATGACCTGAGAACAAATCTGTCATATAAATATCTGCCCCGGCCGGGAATCGAACCTCGGACCCCTCGCTTCGCAGGCAGGGTCACTACCAACTAGGCTACGGAGCCGTCTAATTTTATTTTAGTCACATCAATCCCGATGCCGATTACTGACTCTTCTACGTGAGTACATTGGTCAAATACAAGCGCCGAATTTACGTTTTGTTGAACGATTAACAAAAAGTGACGTGATGTCTAGTCTAAAAGTAGTCTTAATTAGGAGGGCGGGCGCAGGCGCTAAGCAGCAAACAGCAAACAATGGCATACGAACATGACATCATTCCAAGGCTGACGAGTTACGTGAGAAAGCCAAACGAAATATGCATGTGCAATTTTTTTACGTAACTCATAAAATTTGACCTTCCTTTATTGTTTTACGGTTACGTACGAGTAATTTTTTGTGTTGTGATATATAACTATCAAAGTTAATTTTTGTATTAATGGCATGTTTATAACGTAAACAACGGAACGTAAGCGATATAGTTCCAAGAATCACACTAACATCCTTTTTTTTAATGAAAAATTGTTGTTAGCCCTAACGGCCGCACCACCGGCGGCCACCAAAACCTCATGATTCGAGGAAATTATCTAGAAATCAATCTTACAACATGTGAAATAATTTTTAAAATTAAATTATTGTTCCGAAATCGGTGATAATTTCAGTCGCAATATATTAAAGCATATTCAAGTTCATTATCATAACACAACCCTTACACCGCTCTGGTTTCCTACAGCATTAAGCTGAGCTTCTCAAAACGCTACAAGGTATATAATATTTATAATCCGATTTGCGGCAACCCTAATTTGTAAGCAGGTGCAAAGTAAGTGCTTCGTAAATTTAATAGGTTTCCCGTAATCTATTTTGCTTACTTTTAATACCCAATGAATTATTATAAAGAAAAACAATTCTGCCCCGACCTCATTCATCGTTGTTGCCGGAAAGTTGACATTTTCCGATATTAATTTCCAAAGAAAATGTAAGTGGATTACTGAAATTGCCTTAAAAGTAAAAAAAATAGATAAAACAAATTTGCAATAACTTTGTTCCGGATACAAAAAAGCATAGTCGTATACGCAAATATATACAATATTAACGTATGTATAGTGCTGCCGTATGTGCAATTTTTGTTAATTAAATTATTATATACATGTGTAAAAAAATTAAGCGGTCAAGTATACGTATATAAAACTCATAATACGTAAGGATTCTTTTCTAAAAGAGTTACCAAACAATTATAAACACTAGTAACTACATTAGTAACTGGTATGTAATAAAGCTTACACCGAATTGTATTTGTAGGCTTAAACTTAAAACAGCGTTAAGCCTTTGCTTAGGTTTTAAGCCGAGGAAGCCGTGAAGCTTCGAAATTTCCGGAAGTCGTCGGAAGCGTCGGTAATTGGATTCGCGTTTCGGCGTCGCTGTGACGAGCTGTTTCTATGAAACTGTAATTAAACACTTTACAAAGGGCATCTATTAGAAAATTGGCTTAGAGTAAGAAGCTTAGTTTTGTTTAAGAAAATAGGGTTGGCAATTCAAGTTACGACAGCCGGATAAAAATTTAAACAGTTGACATTTGAATGGAATGAAATATTTTTCCCAAACGTAAATTAATTAAAAAATATATATAAAGTATCGTAAATGCGACTTATTTTTAATAAAAAACTTTTTAACTGATATTTATTTTACTTATTTTACTGTTCTAATCTGCCTTCCCTTGATATACATATTTTAACCCGGCTACGAAAAAACCAAAAGGAGAGACATTATTTCACGTCGTCTGTATGTCCATACGTCTTGAATATCCTAATTTGTATACACTGATTCAAAACGATTCAACTTAAACTAATATTATTAAAGGTTTAATGATGTGAGCAACGTATAAAAATTCTAATATCTTACGTAACTGCTAGTAAACGTGTACTGCATTAGAGAACTACTATTACACCCTGTAAATGAATATATTCATCGGATCCCACTAGTGGTATAGTATGTAAAGTATAGAGGGCGCCACTAATTGGCGGTTCCAATCAGCGGACACTCGCCAGTTTTTGTGTCGCTCTTATCTGATCGCTGTCAGGGTCTATATACTTTGCATTCTTGTGCTCGAGTGTGCAGGGTTGCTTCACTTTGTTATACAACGTATTATACTCGTGTTTCTAACAAAAGGATACATTGTTCTATAATCTATCTATACATATTAATAAAATTGGAGAGTCTGTTTGTAATATTTAAATAACCGCTTTTATACATGCATACGGTACATACATAAAAATAACATTTTTTAACAATTTTCGTCTGTCTGTCTGTTGGTTCTGGTTAGTCTCTCTAGGCTGGACCGATTTTGACGGGACTTTTATTGGCAGGTAGCTGATGTAATAAGCAGTAACTTTGGCTATTAAAACAAAATAAAGTAAACTAAAACACTTTTTGTTATATTTCACACGGGCATTATATAATAAGTTTACATTTAAAACAACTAAAAACACGTTATTATGTAATTCCGAAATTCTCTCTTCTGAAGCTCACCCTGAGTGTATAATAAGGTCAAGTATCTTAAAAATGAATTGATAATGGAACTTAAGTATTATGTAAATTTCAACACCTTATGAAAGTAGTTTTACTAAAGTTTGCAAGATTTCACCCACACAAACATATTTAGTTTAAAGAAAAACATGTAAAAAACTCTTATTAGGTAATTTATGTATAAAATTTCTTTAATTTCAGTATGTCGCAGTTCATGGCATATTATAATGTATTATTTACGTATAATCAACATTGCCTTAGCTGTCAAAAAGCTTTTATCGCGTAAACGTAAGGCTTTTCTGCTTCTTAAAGGAATATTAGAGTGAAGTGGAATAAATGTTATTTAATTTCACCCACAACCTGAGTGTTATCTTTAGATTTTTAATTAAAAATTATTGCGCGTATTCAGCTATTTCGAGAACGCTGCTCTCTTAGATTAAGTATTTTATAAAATCCTTAGCATCGAACATATTTTTATAACTATAATTATGAATATTTATGTGGTTAAATAGTAGTTGAAACTAATCTCATATGGTGAAACTTAGGTCAGTCTACATAAGTCAGTTATTTTAATATTAAGTCTTCTTTACGAAGAGTATTTTTTCATCATAACACAGTAAGATGAGGGTGATAAAAAAATGGTGATACTGTTTTGAATAGCCGATCCAAAGGAGGGGCGCACTCGTTCAGTTCTGGCCAAGTGACCGGCAAATCAACACGATGCGCGCTACACAAACCCCGTATGTTCTCTGTATTTTGTTAATCTATGTTTTGACAGTTTGTGGAAATGTCATACCAGACAAATCTACGAGTGCATCGAGTGTAAAAAATGATGTCAAAGAGCGAAAATTTGAAGTTTTTGACGGCGTCCACGTGACCATTCCGCAGAATGACACTGAAAGGATGATGTCTATCAAGGTCGATGTAAATCGAGCAACGGACGAAGGTTAGTATATGTTTTATATATATTATATATTTATATGCTAGAGAGTACCTTGCAGTCAAAATTCGACTTTAATGTAATTTAACAACGATAAGTTTACATTGTAATTTTGTAATGTTCTAAACTCTTAATAAATATAGTTACAGCATATATTACATATAATATTTAAACTTCTTAAATTATTACAAATGGTACATTTAATTATATTAAATCTGAGACTCCTGCATGACATTATTATTACAAAGAGATAAAAATATTTTTCCCGTTACGATTTAGTACAATTTTTTTTTATCAATAACATTCGAAATAACATTTTCAATTAAACGCTTTTGGAACTCAAAATTCACAAATTTTATATTTATTAATTACGGATATTATCTCATGTCCATGTACTTCACGCTTTATGGTGACAATGCCAGTTGATTCCACGTTCGATTCCTTGTCGAAGCAGGCGTTTGAATAATATATATCAATTAAACAGCAAAGGTGTGTACGAGTTCTTAAAAGATATTTCATGCGCCATAAAGAACGTATAATATATGAACATCATGAAAAGTATGACCGATTATTCGAACGATAAAATTCACAGCTGACCGTTAAAAGGCATTTTGCTCGAATTGAATATTTATTTTTATGTAACCCGCGCTATGTAATCGACAGTTACAACATACATACTAATCCACGTATTCATAAATATGTAGTCTCACAATGAAATAGAAAGAATGAAACGAAATGTTCGTATTCTCATCTTTGTCTTTTTTCTCACTTCTCGTCTCATCTCTTTCTGTTTTACTGTGAGCTCCTATGCTTTTAATTGTGAATACGGAGAGATTCAACATTAATCAATTAAAGTATCTAATAGGTACTTTCCATTGGAAATTATCTACGTGTTAAATACATTAAATCGAATCAGTAAATGAAATATCATTCATGCATTGTAAGTTTTAATATATTCGGAGCTTATTTAATATCAGATAAGTATTTTCCATTAAGCATTACGGGTAAAATACATTAATTCGTGTCGGTACGTCGAATAACATCCGTGCATCGTAACTGGATCAGTTCCGGCGATGCACGTAAAAGTAAGAAGGAAAGTACGAGGTACGGTTAGCAAATAAACGGTGAAAAAACCGGCCATGTTACATTTAAATACCGAGAACGATGGCCGAACGTTACATTCTTAATTCGAATATTTAAAATTTTCCGTTAAATTTGCCTCGGCGTGGACCAGATCTTCCCAAAGTAACGTTTATTACGAGTTTTAGTTAGGACAGAACACTTCTACGACAATAAAATACTTAAATATCATACAAAAAAAGCGTTGGTCTCAAGACATTACTTTTGTAACCTCACATTCTTAAACTTTTTATAAATCTGACGTATTTAATCTCCAATTCAGTTACAATCATAGCTATAAAATATTATGTCACAAATTTTTCACTATAAAGTCATAAAATACGTACGTCCATACTTACAAAATCCGTCAACGTGTTCAAAATTAAAGCAATTGTTCAAAAACTAGGTTAGCAATACCTTTTATTACCTAGCAAAAGAACAAGTTGTTAATTTCCGAATACAATAACAACGACTTAATATTTTTAAATAACATTTTTTTACGCGATACTGCCAAGACATCAACGAAAATGTCGCCATGTAAGTGACGTCATTAGATTTTTTTGTTTTTTTTCGGTTTTCAATTGTTTGCAAATGTTCCTTATTTAAAGCATAAAAATGTTTGAGTCCATTAATGGCGAAATACAAATATTATTTGCCTTTAATATATGAATCGATTAATGCGACCATGCGTTAAACTGTTGTTAGCTTGATCAGCTTAGTGTTATTAGTGGCGCGTTAATTAACACGTTAGGGTGAAACCATGAACATGACATTTAAATGTGTATTAGAATTTATATAGTATTGCACTTCTAAATTTATAAATGTTGTCAGTGATATAGTTTGATATGCCGACGTAAATCTACACATAGACAAAAAACTGAAATAATGAATGTCTGTTACTCTATAGAAGATGCTCTTACAAAATAGTAGGGGTATCAACACAAAATCTTCCCTTAACATTTTTTTTTCTAAATTGTCGGTTTGTCTGTGCTTATTTCCACTCGAATACATCTTAATAATCATAGTCATATTTAGTCTATTTTATTTTGTTGGTAATCACCCCATCTCCGTAGATTCCGTCTCATAGAAATATTAATATGAAGTATTAAAAGTGTTCAAACTAAGACCTTTCGTGCCTTCGGTATTCATTTTATTAATGCAAATGGCGTAGTTTATAATAAAATGTGAAATTGTATCTACT
>DWPA01002382.1:0-15864 GCA_018251375.1 Calpodes ethlius
TTTTGCGCTTTTTTAAGCCTTCATTTTTAAAAAAAAATATCCCCTAAGCCCTTCTCCTGGGTCTAACCTACCCCCCCCCCCCCCCTCTCCACCAATGTTCAGCCAAATCGGTTCAACCGTTCGTGAGTTATAAATAGTTACTTACGACTTTCTTTTATATATATAGATTTATTTATTTACTAAAGGATGAAAGTGTACCAGAGAAAGACACTCACCGACACAAGATGGTTCAGGTCCCCGTAAGTGGGAGAAGCGAGTCGAAGCGTCCGGAAGCAGATGTCGTACAGCGCTTCATTGTCGATGCAGAAGGTTTCGTCCGTGTTCTCGACCAGCTGGTGCACCGACAGCGTCGCGTTGTACGGCTCCACCACCGTATCCGACACCTGCAGGGGACGGACACCATTGAGGGCTCAGTCACTAGTTCAAATGTCGAATGCTATTTTTTAATGACGATAGAGGGAATATTGAAAACGTCAAAATGTTTTGTTGTATATATATATATATCTACTACCGACCCGCCCCAGCTTTGCACGGGTGAAATAAGGTTTAAAAATGTATGATCTAGATTTGTAGATGTACACTTGACAGCGCCGCCTGGTGGTGACTTACATGAATGCACGTTATTAAAAAAAAAAATCTAAAAATAAAAATATAATGTTAAAGGTAGATAACCCTTATCTCTTAGGGGTATGAAAAATAGACGATAGCCGATTCTCAGACCTACTGAATATGCGGATAAAATATCATAAAGATCGGTTCAGCCGTTTCGGAGTATGGTAACTAACATTGTGACACCAGAATTTTGTATACAAGTAGTTAAATACAGATATGACATAAAAAAACTAAATAATTAAAGTGTTCTCATTCACAATTTTGTCTTTTTATTTTTACTTTAACCATATGTTTAATCAGCTTGAACACTTTTTGTAAGGTGGGATTCGAAATGTCATAGATCGTCTTTTGTTTGTGATAAAAATTTGACGCAACGGAAGACGACATCTTAAACTATTTCTGTGCAATTAGTTACAGAGTAGCGTATGATATTTTTTCTTTACGTGATTAAAAATATATAAGTGTTAAATCTATAAAGCATTTTTTCTCGCGTTGTTGCAAAACCGACCTAATGTGTAATGTCTCAGTCGTTGAAAACACGCGCGTAAGAAAAGACGTTCGTTTTATTATAACCACACTCCGATAATCACTCGAATATTAGAAGAACCGTAACACCATAACAATAAGTATCCATATCGAATTACATTTAGTTTGAAACGTAAAGAACTTCGGTCTAGTCGCGCGTCGGAGTTGACTCTCACATTATGTCTGCATAATGTCCGCGACTTCGTACACGTGTGAGAAAAGAACAGCAATAAAGAGAATGTCTATTCCTTTCTTTTCGTTGCTAGGCAACGCTTAGCTCGATAAACAACTCAAGTAAGTACCTAAAATATATAACGTAATGGATCTTACCACAGAAATAAAATGGTGATGATGAAAAAGTAGCGTATAGTATTCGTCTTCTCAACTATCTCCAAACCAATAATTATACATTACAACGTTCTGTTGAGCCGTGACAGAAGGACACACAAACATACTTGCGCATTTATAATGAGTATGGATTTGACTTGGTTGCCATCTTTGTTCTTATGGTCACCGTCTTTTTAGGTTAAGTATTACGCTGAGGTTTCCAAAACCTCTAAGCCAATATTGTACTTAAAAGACGCGTAGAAAACTCTGGGTAGAGATACCCTGAATTGAATATCTTGTCTAATTCTCGTACCTTGGGTGAAGGCATAACGCTGAAGGTATTGACGATCCTGTCAGGGTACTCCTCGCGCAGTTTGCTCAGGAGAAGGGTCCCCAGGCCGGAGCCCGTGCCGCCACCCAGCGAGTGAGTCAGCTGAAACCCTGAAACGGTAAATGAAATTAAGAAAGTTTTTATTGACTGCAATTTCACTTTTAGGACAATGAAGCTTAATTAATAATGTCATTGACTTTGAAGCAAGGTGATTTACAGCTAAGGTAGATAGGTCCTTTATAGAAACGTAAACCATGCATTTGATCATGTGATGATCTTTAGCAAAGTTGTTGTGTATGAGCCCACGAAGGTTTCTAAGTTGGTCCGACCAATTTTCGACAGATGGCGCCATTACCTTATTTTAATTTTTGGCGTAGCAACGCGCGGAGGGTTCAGCTAGTTTATTGTATACCATCCTAGTATTATTTATAGATGAATCTATTATACACTATTAGTAATTATTCCGAGCAATTAATATAGTACCATGAGAAAATATAAATCATTCAGTAAATTGACCTTAAAAATGAATTGCTCATACAATTAACTTAATTGTGTAATTTTATTGACAGCATTGAATATTTAAAGTAAGATTAGGTTATGTAGAAAAAAAGGGACAATTCATAGTAAGATTTGTGATTGTTAGGAATTTGTTATAAGCACTTTTGAATCTTAAAGATCACATAAATCCAATTAGCTATTTCGAAGCCCTTCGATTTTTAAGTCATTGAATCACTGATTAACAAATTTTTAATTGTTTAAAAACTTTTTTATAGCGTTAGTGCTCTAAAACAAAAAAAAAAGCCTGAACTATTGAGGGATTCTCACTCCCAACCCTGAATGTAGTATCAGATCAAGCCAGTCAAAGAGATCCATTGTCATGACTAAAGCAATGTGTCAAATTTCAGCTGCTTTTTATAAAAATACTTCTAATTCAACTTGCAATCTTAGACGAACGAAAACATTGCAAATTGAATAAAAACTTGGAAGAAATTAAAATGTATCGCTTACCTGTTCATATTTGGTTATTTTTTTCGCAACAGACACATTGAACTTGGTTAGGAACTTGAGAGATATATCTTTAACATCCAAGATAACGATGTCAGCGTCAGAGAGATGATCTTCAGTGAGTAACCACATGTCAGTCACCATGTAGAAAATCTTCACATCTCTGACATAGTCGTAGTTATCGAGACCGGGGTCGTTCAACTGATATATCCAGAGGCCACGGTTTTCTGAGATCATTATTTGCGCTAAATTACTGTAAAAGAACATACGTTACCGTTCATTAGTAAGCCAATATAAGAAAATTAGTTTCGATTCGGTGATATTACTGAGCTCACTAAGGTCTGTAGGTCGGATGTCAATTGTAAGTAACCATTACGAGTAGGAGTAGTATATCTAACGACCTATCTAGAAACGTTCATTGCATAAATGATTCGAGAAAGATCGATTTCGTCTTAACACGATCTTCAAACAATTCTCAGGAATATTTGGCACTAAATTCGTTCTCGGTGCTCTAACGTAAGGCTGCTTATCCACCAGAGATTTGCGAGGTACATTAGCTACCGAGATTGTCAAATCTACCAATAGTATTGGATGCCAAGAACATAATTATATACTTGAAAACAGAGTGACATCGGTGGATTAGACACAAATCCATATATTACCTAATCCAACATTGAGAAGTGCATTATAAGAACCAGCATGCACAATCGTACAAACTACATATGATAGTTATATCGTAAAAGTCTTGCCTCTACGATGTGTGTACTATACAGTGTACTATAAAGTGTAGTGTGTACTATAAAGACCGCGAGGCGCTACTGCAATTCGAAAAAAGAATCATAATTTAGTAGAAGTTGAATATAATAAACGTTATAGTTTACCATGGCTTGTAGTTTACTGGGAGGGTTGGTAGCTTGCTTGGCAAGGTTGGATAGTTCTAAGAATTGAGAAGATTAGCGAACTTCTCAAAGAATTCATATTGCAAATATTTCATCTGAATAAAAGTTAAGAAGCAACATATTGATGGTCGAAAATTAACGTATTACGATAGTGTAGATTTCAAACAAAAAAATTCGAAGAAATTCGTTCAAAGAATTGCTGTACCCTGAAACCCTGCCCTCGCTAAGAGTAAAAATTTGTTCGAATATAAAACAATCCCTTGTTGACATTGTTAAAAGTAACGATGGTTGCTGAACCCAATCCCCGCGTGAACGACGCCCTCGAAGATTGTATGAAAAAGTAGGTCGCTCGTAACCGAGGCCCGATGACAGCCAACATTGAGTAATACCTGTATAAGTTTGCGACAAACATTGAGCCAACCTTAGATTGAACAATTTTACCTATACCACTGCCACGCCTACGTTAACGTCAATGCTAAAAGCTGCACAATATGCCTTAATTAACGCGTTAATTCTAAACTTGGCTTTAATTTCTGTACAACATTGTAATAACGGGCTAGATGCTAAGAATATTTTCTGCTAACCATCCTTCGGGCACAAGAGTTGATGTTTCCCGTTAATTAGTGAGTGTAGCCCGGTAAACTGATGACCACATCTGCATAGTGTCATTGTTTGCGCGCTAATTAACGCGTTAAGACGCAGTATGAACCAAAACGTTTTAGAGTTAGTACTGTTTTGAAACATTGTATAATTGCAGTGTAGCAACATTTGAATTACATCGTTGCTTCGTTGTTGAGTCGTTTCATGATGAAGCGGATGAAGCTGTTAAAGATTTCATTTATTGCGATACTTTTGACACCTTGACCATCTGATATCGATTGCGTAATCAATCTTGAACTTGAACTAAATATTTAATACCTTCGTTTCATAGTAGACACACCATAGACTTGCTGCAGATATTGCATAATCACTATATTATTGACTTCTTAAATTGTTGGTTATCAAAACATGATCATAGAAGATGGACCGTCATTTTGATGTAGATTACACTCACAATTTCACAGTACGATGTAGTACAATCAGAGAATTAGCTGTGAGTTTGATTTGTGAGATTACAAACCTACAGATTTTTAAAACCTTAAAATTTAAGGGTAAAAGTGATTGTAATAATAAAAAAAAATAAGTTAACTCACGTTATGCTTAAGGCTTTTTGTATTGGTGACGTCAGAGGATCCCTGTTGTTGATAAGATCAGGCACGGACGTCCTGATAGTGAAAAATAGTTCAGCAGCCGTCTTCGCCTTTTCCAGGTCATAATAACAGCTGTGTGCGAAGCGGAGTAGTAATCGATCTTCTGGAAAGGGGAATATTGATACCTTAAGTACATGGTCGATGGGAAATTATAAGTCTGTATTAAATTATATATAGGTATGAGTAGTTGCATATGCTAGTTTTTACTACGAAAAAGCGTCTCATTTGCTCTGGGAAGTTCAATAACAATGGTTTTGAGAGAAATTAAGGGCGTTCCTTAACAACAAAGCGTTGCCTAGCAACCAATGATAGAAAGAATCGACAACCTTTGATTGTTGTTCTTTTCTCCCACGCTGGCAAAGCCGAGGATAACGTTTAGTAAATTGGTTAAAAAAACTAAAAATACGTACCTATATGTAGTTCAAAAAATAATAATTGCTTTATTAATCATTGGCCCTGAGTACAATATCAGACCATAGTTATCATAAAAAACCATTGTCATCGAAACTAAAGGAATGGGTAAAGTGTTTTGTCTTCGTGAGATAAGAGGAAGGAGCCCTAATTCAGCTTGCGACTGCGACATTTGACCCAAAGATCATACTAACAAACATTGCAAATTAAATATCAGCAAGAAATAAAAACCAGCCAATTCCATATCGAGTTCCGCAATGTAAGGTTCCGTAGTTATGATTTGATCGACAATTACTCCAGAATTTATAACTCTAACTGGCCTCGATAACTTTTAAAATTCATCACATATACATCACTACTATCTGGTGTATTTTTTTAATGTTCTACACACAACGGTTTAGCTGTTAAACGGTCTTCGTAACCCGTAATAAAATTGAAAGACGAGAACAACAAACCACCATCGGTTATATGAATAAGTCATCCCCACTTTACATGTAGGAGGGTATCATGTTTTTTTTTATTATTATTTTTATACCAAATATCTACACCAAAGCCAAATTACAACATTTTCGTACTAAGGAGATCAGTGCTCTCGACGTAGGGACGGACATGATGAAACTAACGGTTCCATTTTAACTACGAAACCCTAAAAAATAAACATCATATACCTAGATGTTGTCTTCGAGAATTTAACCTGTGACCCTCCGCTCGGCGTGGTTGCTATCAGATCGACTAAACTACTAGGTCAAGAACTATACTAATATACTTGACCTGATATATAACTATAGTACTATAGTTATTACCTACATACGTTTTTGGTAGCTCACTATTTGATTTCAACGAAATACTTATATCTTTCTGTTTTGGATTGAGATTTCACCATATGGGTAGAAATCAAGGTCTCAAATTTTCGAATACCTGAACAAAGATCAAAGTCTCGAAAACAATGGCATGTCAAATTTTAAATAAAAATTTCTTAAATCCCATGGAATTAAGTGTTATTTTAGTCACTGTTTGCGAGTAACTAACTAGATCTTTTCGAGCAAATTTGATAAAAAATTAATTAATTCTCAAAGCAACTTTATTTAGTGCCTACCTACCTACCTATAAGGATGTTATAAGGAAACGTCAAAGTATTAATTAACACTTTTTGCGCTTATTTTGGATTGGGTATGTGAATGCGTACTCGTAGTCTAATAATACAAAAGATTATGAATTTAAAAATGAATATTATGAATAGTTATGTACATAATATATTTGACCGAAATGAGTAATAGTAATAGGTACTGATTAAACAACACGATATATTTTAAGGCTAGAACTTCCGAATAAATTATCTTTTTATGTATTTCACAGTGGTTATTTGATCTAAGGACTGATTCGACTGGATACAATTCAATTTCAATTCACTGTATTGAAATATATCAAAATAATTAGTTTAAACAACGACAAAAAATATCATTTCAACTGAGTTGCAAACGATGTTGAAAAATAAAATATATACCAAAATGAATGTCTGGTATAAACAGAAAGATGTTATTAACGTGAAATTTTGAAAGGTCACCTTTTCAGCAAATTTTATCCCGCTGACGCGGATGCGCTTCCCGCGTGCCTTTAATCCAGAACAGAACACTTTGGAAGAAGGATCTATATCATGTCCTATGTATGGCCATGCAACCGGAATTTCTAGTTACGAAAAATCACCTTCGTCTTTTTAATTAAATACGTGTATATTTACAGATGTTTTACTATTTTCATATTTATATAGTTAATAAACACAGCACGAGTTGGACGCAGATTATCGGCGAAGAGGTAGCAACCGAAATGCCTACAGCTTACGGAAATACACTCGATATTTTCAGAATGATAACGGGTATATAAGGTACTTCCATAACATGGGATATTTTTAAATAATTTAATTTTTTTTCAGGTTAACTTTAAGGTCAACATTTCAAAAACCGTGGCAGTTTGAGAGATGGAGTAGGGGTGCAATCAGTATTTTTCTTCAAACAGATAATATAGATAGCTTTTAGCTAATAGATAGATTGCTTTTAGACAATTTAGCTACGCCCATTCTCGGACTTCTCACAAAAAATGTGGCGAATCTTTTACTTAAAAATAAAATTTACGATAATTACGTTACTATGCACATTTTCTAATTACACTATGGTGTATATATTTACGTCGCGTGATTATACCGGAATTGTATAAACAGCCATGCTTGCTGTAATAAGCTGTAATTATCTAGCTCTCATCCGTCACGGTTTATGAACCACAGTCCGCGCTATCCTGTGGACACGAATAGACGACATACATATTATAAAATAAGAGTTTTATGCTTATTTAGTTATACTTCGCGCGCTGCTACGCCAGCGACTAAAATAAATAAATTGGAACGACAGTGGCGCCATCTGTCGAAAATTGGTCGTACCTACTCAGAAATCTTGGTAGGCTCATGCACAATAATTTTGATGACAATCATCACATGATGAAATGCGTAGTTTACGATTCTATAAAGGACATACAGACAAATAATCATTTATATATTCATATCATATGACAGAATCAATCCTCATTGCAAATTTGAACAACACGTGCAGCGACTGAGTAGTGATTCATGAAGAAACGCTATAAAAAGAAGAGGTAAATGAAAACCTATTTTCTACAGAATTATTCACAAAGAATGTTTTTTATTCTTTTCTGAAAAGTTTTAATTTTACAGTCACCGCTTTATTTGTCGGGGGCATCGAAATAATCGTTGTATTATTATGTGTAAATACCTATATTTTATGTAACAGGAAAAACGAAACGTAATCGTATCTACAGGAAAAATGTCAATATATTTGCAGATTTAACGATTAAACGATAATTTAGTTAGTTACTAACATAACATACAAAGCCAATTCCAACAGTTGCTTGGTATTGGTAATAGTAGGTACTAAATAAGATTTTACAATGTATAGCGTTGCATAAATAAACTGAATAATATTAATTTTACGAGCAGAACAATTAACTTCACACGGAAATTCCATTTTACTGGTTATCACTCAGTCTTATTAGTATTGTGTTTCGTTCGGACAATAGAAAACTACACGAGATACACCAGAAAGAGAAGCCAATGAGAACTGATGAAGCAATTATCATTCCTGTCGCAATTATTGCAAAATGGCCGCGCCATTACGGTCTGTCAATACTTGTTGAATGTTTCCAAATGCGACACAAAAAAAGGGCAATTCTACTTTTTAAATTATGAATTTGATAGTATAATAGAATTAATTATTTGATCACCTGATATGGGTTTGTACCATGAAGGAATCTGTGAAGCCCATGACCTTTACAGATGTCCATATGCAACGATAATCTCTAAAAATCTGTTCTCGCGCGCCAGTTATTTCCATAAAAATATATAGGTAGATGAATGATTTTAGACCTTATGCATTCGAATTTTAATTTAGATAATTGTGTGCTATATTGATAAAAAGCCAGTGCTAAAAACAAATTATAAATTCGAGTATAGAACCAGGTTAATATTATTAACGCCATTTTTTATTCACTTTGATAAACAACAGATAAAATCAAAAGTTAACCTTTTTTAAAAATCTGCAATAAGGTAAAAAGGAATAAACATATTAAACACACAAAATACATATATAACTATTAATTTTAGTCGGACCAAATTTAAAAAGAAAAAACGCGGATGATATTGTATGGACACGTTATATGCACACGTTTAACCTTCAAGAAGAATACTTGCCTAAGTAATGCAGTAACAAAGTACAACGAACGCTATTTCTCAGTGCGCTCGTAGGTTCCAGCAATTCATTTCATAATTATTTATTTAATTTATTTATTAATTTATTTAATTTGCAATGTTTGTTAATTTTTCGTATGTTTGTTTTAGTCTAATCTTGCAAGTCAAATTAGAAATACTTCATCTTATCACAAATCAAAGTTAAAAATAAAATTTGTATAGAATTCCACTCATGTAGCCAAACATTTAACGCATGATTTTGATCGCGTTAGTCATAGTTGACACTAACGTTAAAGCAGGTGTGATAGGGACATTGTAATAAAATAAAACGCTATAAACGCTTACACACTCATATCCCCGTAGTAGGATTCCCTGTGTCACGGGCGGCATGGACAACACAAATAACACGTCACTAACACCCATGACCGGAGAACAAATATTTATCTGTCACACAAATATCTGCTCGGCCCGATAATCGAACCCAGGACTCCTCGGCTCGCAGGCAGGGCCAACTAGGCTCCGGGGCCGTTACATTTCCATAAAACATTTCTTTCTGTGTTTTAACATTTCCTTGATTTTATTGTATGAAGAACGTGTTTATTGAAATTGTTGTAACAAAACGTGCCATAATTCTTTAATGTCACCAGTTATCTCTTGTCGGTACATGCAATGATTATATCATAGCAGTTATAGCTATTACGTATAGTATACCGGTATTAACCACTTTTGGATCACGATTTAGTTAACAGTTGTAACATTACGATCCATATCCAACTATTGGGTTTGGATAAGTGATATAAACACGTAACTTTTAACTCAGGAAGAAGAAAAATTATTTTGTTTCGCTTTTAAATTGTACGAAATTAGTAATTACCTAAGTAGTTTTTATAAAACATTAGAAATATTTCAGGAACACAAATAATACGACCGAATGAATGTAAACAAGTAAAATTTTATTAGATATTTCTATTATCCTCAACATATCTAACAAAAGGTTTTTTGGACAAAGAAGGTATATGCTGAATATAGCACTAGGTGGGGAGGTGTCCTCTCTACCCAAGCCAGTAGGTACGTCCATGAGTCATACACAATCATAGTGGCCTGTGGCTACAGTGTAATGACCGACCAGTTGAGCTGAATTATCAGTTAAAAGTTAGATAGTAATAGAAAATTATAATAACCTATGTTCTTTGGGAGATGAGGTTGACTATTGAGCCATTCCCTCATTTGCGCCACGGCATTCGCGGCTTCTTCTTTACTCTTACCGTTCTCCATATTACAGCTTTTTGATCTGAAAACACATGTTTAGATAATGTCAAATAAAATCAATGGTATTGGTTCATCTTATATCTAAATATTTGCTAAACATTTTCCAGTTACCTACTCATACTTCTATGGTCTAAGAGAAAACTCTTTGACTTCAAACCCATTGACGGCCCAATTCAGGGTAAGGGTTTCTTCTCGTAACTGAGGAGATCTAGAGCATGCTTCACCACACTGCTTCATTGTGGTTTGGTAGGCTTCTGAACTCTGAACGCTTCTAAAGAGAGATGAGAAATGAGATGAGAATTTCTTTAACCGAGAATGTATTGTTTAGAGAATTATATCGGTAATTTGTACAAATTCGAATTTATTTTAGTTTCAGTGAATAAAAGTATTTTACAACACATATCTTTTGACAAATTGTTAATTTAGAATTTATTTGAAATCTTATCAATTTCACGATTCTATAATTATGTACATCACTCAATTTCTCAGCTCATGTAATATTCGAAACCCTTGTGTGGGTCAGGATTTATTCTTTGAGAAAGACAGTAATAGACATCATAAAATGGCCGTCATTTATCATGATAATAACGTTCTTCATTTGACCGTTGAAATCGTGTTTGCAACTTGATAACTAGCCCATATACTTATTTAAATACTTAACTCTGTAATAATTTAGATACTTTATATGTTTAATGTTAATAAAATTAGATTTATATTTTTTATAATTGAATTTATTGATTCGTTTTTCTCGTCAAGCGTTTACACTTATAATTTCATAGATTTGATAAAAACATATTATAACTGCAACAATAGCTGTGAAAATACATGATTTTCAAACGAATGAATGTCACTAAATAATCAAATGAATTAAGATTGACTTTCGAATGTCAAAGACCCACTAATTCTGTACTTTAAAGGAATAATTCTAGTATGTATACAATACATACCTACATAAACACAAAACAGCATATGGCATTGGTTTTTCCGAAACAGCTTCAACAATTTTAAAGATTTGTATTTAGATAGTGTCTCACCATAAAATAGATCGAAGCAGTGATGATCAGTTTTCATATGAAAATATAAATTTATATATGATATGAAAAAGCATAGCTATTAAAGCATAGTATTGTTTGTTCAAAAACAGATGGAGCTGATAAACGGCAAATAAATTTTCAGGAACACTATTAATTTATGTAAAATATATTGTGTTACACTTGTTATAACACATACCACTCGCATAATATAATGCAAAATATCGATACAGGTACGAGATAACATTATTGATGTTTTTTCTTACATTGAGTAGTTCATGTTTTGTGTTATAAAGTTGTACTTTATTATAAACTGTTAAACTAGTTTTTCATGTTTGCGAATAACCAGTTTAAATAAAGGCTATCATTATTTGGCCTTGCACGACTTGTTTATGATTATTGCGAATAAAAAAGACATATAGGTAAGACGTATCAAAGATATTTTTTCAATTAAAATAATCTTTACACCCGACCTTTTGCAATATTAAATCCGAAGTTTAATTTGAACGGGTTTTATTAGGTACGTAAAAATATTGATAACCCAACTCTACTTATGTTAGCAAACATGATACGTATGTTTAGGAAGAGCACGTTAATCTATAAATTCATAGATTAAACAGGTAATTCGATGGTGAGATCATCAGCAGTTAATGTTACCGCCGTATACTAGGCTATCATTAAACACTAAGAGCGACTTGTGGAGCGCTCATAGCCCAGCGACTTAATTATCAGTCAGTTGCTCAAAGGTGTTCATTAAAGCATCATTGCAGGATAGAGGCTTCAGCGTTAACTAATCTATACTTTAATGTTGCACACATAACTTTAGATGATTATTGTGCAACCAAAACCACGATTTAAAGGCCGGTTAATACCTCGTTAAATTGTGTTTAATGGTTCATTAAAATATAGACGTATGTCCAATGATAATGAAGCATTAGGATTTAAAGTAGTGTTATATATTTAAAGATTGTTTCTTAAAATGGCTATATATCTGTCCCAAGTAACTGTTAGTGACACGTTTTCTTGAGTGCATGGGGAGACAGTAATTAAAGAGAAATAATCCTAATTAATATAAATAACTTCCTAATCAATAGCTAGCAATTCCTAGCTTCACACACCCACATTAGTGTACTGTGGTTTTATCAGTGGTATGTCTAAGGCCCGCTACCAAAATTTCAAAAATGGCGCCCGTCTTATGTTCTGCTTATCGACGCACTCCTCTAGGACCGCCCACTTTAGCGCCATATCATTGATGTGAGGTTGTTCTTTACCTTAAGACCAGGCCTGTCATAATAGATCCCCAAGTCAAGATAAAAGCAGTTTTTAGATCATAGTATATATACAAACCTTTTTAAAACTTTCAGATAATTAATTTATAAGTCATAAGGAATTCAATTCATATAATTATGAATCCAAGTCAATCCTTGCTTATGATATCTGATAGACAACTTTGTGATAAGTATGTGGCCACAGGTTTTCTACAACGTACAGGTACTTGTTGTTAGTTACTTATTGAAGGTAGGCCTAGCTTTTTAAGACCCACTGGACTTCTAGGATTTTATATCGCCGTATGTGTAAGCAAGAATCATTAGAATGGCTTTAAACAGCTGTCAGCCCAATATAGAGCGTGGTCCTGTCTACTTGGAAGATTTTATGCTAACCGAAAATCGAAAGACCGCCTGTTGCCTAACTCGGTTCATCACATAGGACCGACACAAGCGGCCGGACTATGAGCGCTAATGAGAATAAACTCATTGAACTGTATCAAAAGACCCGCTATTAAAGAAACATTTAAAAAGAAGCTCAGGACCTTTTTTTAGATCGTCATTCACATTCATTATAAGTCTGTAATATAAGAATAGGCAAAACAATAATCGGGTTATAAAAAAATGTAAAAAGAGTTTAAAAATAGAACTTGAAACATTCCCAGCATTTTTAAATTTCGAAGCTTTTATAGGTATTTTCTTGTCCAAGAAGTTCGTGCCGTTATTTTAGGGCAATTAAAACGCAGCGTATTGAAATATTTACGAAATTAACGAATCTAAATCCAACTTTTTTCCAAATATGGCTGAAACTATCTCTTTCCGAATATGTACAATGTACACATGTCATTCGCTTTCAATAATTGTGAAATAGTCTATCAAGTCTCTCACGCTACCTGCCGAAAATCGCCACGAACTTTCTGGACAACCTGTTTTCTACCCGAGCTAATCTTCTACAGATAAACATACATATATCTAATTACTTTTGCTATATACAGATAATTTATAATAAAAAGTTAGGTTAGGTTAGGATAGTCCATGGATCAAAAAGGGTCTTCTCCACCAAGTCTACGCCCATGTATATATTAATTATTACGCATTACACCTACTTTGACGTCATTACGCCAGGTCAACAGATAAGCAGATAATAAATATCTTGACAAAAATTATCTATTGGCAAATTATAGTAATCGGCTACTGCTTTATCAGTACTAAGGGCAGTTAGTGCAAAAATTACGAAGGCAAATGACGAAAACACAATAGCATTCATTCATTCTCCCGCACTAATGAGTACCTACCTATTTCTTAAGTCACGGGACATTCACAAGGGGCGTTATGACATGACTAACCAAGACATGAAAGCGATTCTTTATCTGTCACATGAATTTGCCCTGCCATCCAAACCTTAAACTCCATAACTCTTAAATGAAATAATCACAAACATCAAGATGATTCCAACATTTGAATACATCGACGATAATATTATACAACGATATATGGTTAAATTTAGCATCATCATTTTTCATCATTACAACCCATAATTGTCCCACTGCTGGGCTCGGGTCTCCTCTCACAAGGTGAGGGGTATAGGCCATAGTCTACCACGCTGGCCAAGTGCGGATTGGTAGACTTCACACACCTTCGAGATCATAAATTAAATAAATATAAATTAAATTTAGCATAATAATAGATAATAATTACCTTGACACTTCCCATTTATATCTTACCGCGGAAGTAAGTGAGTTCATCTATGAATTCTGTGAGAATCTACCGGAGTATATCATGTTTAATTCGTATTCAAAGTAATTTATTCATCTTATCACTAAAAAATTCATGCAAGTGTTTTTTTTATTCTACCACAGTTCCGGAATAGTATATCTCTGACAGTTCAAGACAAAAAATACTTCTATTATAAAAACATACATAAACAATTCATAAATCAATTATTATCACAATGATTTTACCTCAACAACAAAGGCAATATAAAACTGTAAATATGAGTACCGTGTCGTTAAATACGCAGTGTTGTGCCGATTTAACACGGAAAATATATTTTGTAAACAATTTGGCCCAACAACGACACAAAACGACTTATTGTATTCGCTAAAATCAGCATTCGTCATTAAAAGCCAGTTAATTACCCAAACCCGAGAAGATAAAACTAATGATATCTGGGCAATTTAAAAGTTCTATCTTGATAATGGTGATCCAGTAAATATCTATATTTGATACAAAACTGGACTTCACAAGATTTCTCATAAATATTTATGGCATATCAATGTATAAAACATGATAAGTTGACTGAATAGGCAGGTAGCCAAATCTGGTAGCCGATAACGTAAAACTCAATGCTTCGAGCATATTGCATAGAACCTAGGTATTTCCTCAACATCAATTTATGATTTATTATAAACGTTTCCTCTCCGTCCATGCGTCTAATGAATTAAATGAATCCTCAACTCACATATTGTCGTCAGTGCAGCTGCACTCTCTGTAATTCTGTATCGATGTTTATTATTTTCCGAGGCACTCGTGTTCGTTTATGAAACTATTATCTGTGACACGTCTGGAAATGACGGCGCGCGCTCGTTCACTGGGTCTTGCTGGAGCTAACAGTGCGAGGTGCCTGTCCTCTCTCTGCGTAGACGCCGGAAAAATACTACAAAACGAACGGCAATACAGCAGCTCGTACAGTTTATAAACATTGTATTTTTAAGTCAATAGGAACCTTTTAGTGATACTCGTGTCGTGTTGAAGCTTCTTAGCGTAAATGCAATGCGTAATATTGGTTCTTTGAGGATAATTGAGAATAATTAAGACATTTGTTTTACATAATTCTATGTCCTAATCTCAGAGTCAGATTTTTTATGTAAGTAGTCTGTAAAAGAACACTTGAACCACCTTACGAGTATATAAAGTTGTCATTGTCGCACATAGACACCCATATTTAGTGGGTAATATGAAAGGAAAACGTAAAGCCTTCTGTTATTTGACTCATTATCTCTGGTACAACCAAAGACGTTAAAAACATTCCACGCTGTTTCGTGAAGAGTGAATACTGGCCACTTAGTAACTTTATCATCATATTTGAAGAGTTTGTTTTAATAAAGCTGAGTGTTAAAGAACCCAGCGAACTCCAACACGAAAATAAGAAATAAGAATTTGTACATCCTACCTAACCTATCTACTTT
>DWPA01002383.1:0-15861 GCA_018251375.1 Calpodes ethlius
AAATACAAATTCAAATGCGAATACAACTTTGCATTAATACTAAACAAACGGTTATACTGTGTACATGTAATGACTGTTAAATTATTCTGTGTTATTTATCTTTAAACATAGTAAAAGTTGCTTCCAAAAACGCAGAAAAGAAGATTGAATATCTTTTCATGGGTAACTTAAATTATTTCACGGAACACAAAACCTCAACTATTATTTGAATGTTTGCCAGGTTACATTGATTCAGTTTACCCTAAATTACGGTAATATGCGTGGTCTATTTGAACTTTAATTGATTTATAAATTGATACCGAAAAAATGGTATAGAATTATTTTCATAAAATTTCAGATTCTTGGGAGATTCGTGGTCATTGGTTTTCTGTTATTCGCCGAATGTTGTGTTGTTTGTTCATTGCATTTTAAAGAGAACAACGTATATTTAAAAATAATGTTATGTTCTACATATTGTCAAAGCGTGACAGTGAAGAGAAGTGCTTTGTCTAGGGGGCGGCTCTGTGGTTATCTAATCTACACTTATCTGCAAAATTAAAACTAAGGTACAAGGGCTAAGTGTGGGTCAAATTCAGTTTGATAGATTTTAATACATAGTTTGCCTTCCGACTTACTAAAAGCTTGTTAATACATTAAAAATAATTATACGTAAAAGGAAGATTAGTGTGAGTGAAGCTAGTTATTTGGGAAGACAATGCGGTCGTCCTTGCTTTGCGTCTCGGGTACGGGCACGGCTGTAGACCTGCTGTAGTTGGAAGCGATGGCCCTCATCAGTCCAGGTGGTTCCGGGACAAGCGCGAGCCCCGCCGCTACCTAGAGTTTTATAACTACTAGTGACCACACCGTCCCCTAATGTTTAAACAGCAAGCAACGTATCCTTCCAAAGTGTGCATTGTTTTTCTACAATTACTTCAAAGATGACATTTTCAAATTTTAGGCACTTATTAACGCAATACTTTGAAAATAAGAATTCATCCATTGGAGATGAGTATATAATTCTGAATTAATTTCAATAACATTAATTTTAAAATTTGAAAATGTCACTTTAAAGTTATAGGTAGCAAACAGGTAGGTACGTGGGCGCCAACTAATCATGCTATCATTTGCATCATCCTAATTTATTAGGAAGTTCATCCTTTACACCTAATAGAGTTAATAAAACACTTTTTATTACATACACCTACCTAATGAATTCTATTACAGTCAATTGGGTCAAGATTAAAAAAGATTATAATATGTTGTGATTAATTAGGTCTGTACCGAGACAATATTTCATATCCGGGGTTTTCTTATCGTCAAGATTACCATTTAGATAAGAAAGAGATGTATTGGAGTAATTAAAAATCAATAAACCATAATCTATTTTTATTTTGTAGTTGTGTTCCTATATTAGGCTGATAACGTGAGCGCTGATTGCTGGTATTTCCATTTGCACTGGACAGAAGTAACAATTTTAAGCGGTAGGTATGATGGTGGGGGCTTAAAAACGGTTATGTAATTCGTTACTTCAAACATAGACTACCCCAAAAAGGAAGAAATACACTTATTTATCACTTGAGAGAAAGGATTGAATCCGCTTAAGTGCAAAATCATGAACCTACCTATGCATGGCCCGTGATATATTGTACATTTTATCTATTAGGGGATAATCTAAATTATGTACACAATTGTTAGTATTTAGCTACTATTTTACTAATAATACTCCTATAGTTACAGTATTGAGATATTTACAGTAGTTGTCCTTTACCAGAACCATTACCATCCTACTAGCTAAAAATATTGTTTTGCTATAGATTTTTACAACTATATGCTATACAAAACTTAATGTCTAATATTTACAAGTCGATATGTCATCGAATTCAGTCAATAATTACGTCTGAGGTTATGCACTTACCTTCGCCGAATGTAAAGTTACGTTCAAGAGCGTCGGATGGCTGTCTATCACGATAAACTCTACTTCTTGGGGTAAGTAACCTTCAGCCGATACCTGGAGTTGGAAACATGTCATTAATATTTCTTTCTTACCCAATAATATTCGAGTAGTAAAAGGTAAACGTACCTATTGGTTAGTCACCTGTTATCTTGTTGTTTTCAATAACAAGTGATATTTATAATTATTTCCTGTTTTTAACAAATGGACATTACGAGTAATTTACATTAGATTGCAGATCACCTCTTTTTTTTTAATCACCTTAAGCAAGTTGCTTCAAGGTTAAGTTTTCACAGATATTTATTAAAGATGTGCATCAGGTGTAGGGCGTGATAGCATATTAATATATCGACATCAATTTTAAGAAATAATTTGTAACTGTAACTTGAGAAATAAATACGCAATTTTATAAAAGTAAAATGGCCGTGGGGGTTATTATTTACTCAAATTCTAATTATATACAATTACGAAGGCGGAATATAATTTTATATTTTTACTTTTTATATATATTTTTTAAGTTGTTTGGTGTATTATTTACGTTATCATACAGCATAGTACCTGATTATTAAATGTGTGTGATTGTTCTCTTTGGTGACTGGGACTTACAGATTTAGTATGTTAAGATTTAATTTCGATTGATACTTACATCGAGGTGGTAGGTGCCTGGCAATAGGATGCGCCAGAATTCTCCGTATTTGGTAGTATGGTAGGAGACGTCGCGTCCTTTCACCTTGACGGTGGCGCGCTCTACAGGGTTGCCGTTCTCGTCCATCACGAACCCATGAGCCCCACGGTGTGCTTCTGCTAAATATTTTATCAGGGCCTGGGAAAGAACCGTCAAATCATTTAGTAAGTACCTACCTACAATTAATGATTTAAAAGTAATATTAAGTTACCTATCTCGATACTGGTTTTTATTCTCGACGGAACGAAGGTATATGCGGATCATTACAGAGAGGCTTTTACGGGTTATTATTAATATAATAATATTAAGATGTTACAAACATCAGTATGCCACCCGATGAAAAGGTCATAACGCACGGTTGCGATGATATAAAAACCTATATTTGATGTCTCTCCCACATCTCTATACTAATTAATAGCTCGCTAAAAATGACACAGGCAGATTTAGCATACAGACGACACACGAATTAACGGTAAATAAAATTTGTATAGCAATTTATCAATATAGCCAGGTTCAAATTAATGCCTCAATTAACTAATAACGCGGATGTGGAAAGGTTATTAGATTAACACTTACGTGTACACCAGAGATGTACGACGCAGAAAACATCCACAAACTCTTTATTATTCTAGCCTTGCATAACTTGTGTTAATAGTAGTTTTTGGCGAATTTTATGTAAATAGCGGACAAACAAACAGACAAGCCACTTGATGGTTAGAGATTATTTTCGAGAATTAACATCAGAAATTCTATGGTTATTAGTGATATTTTGCCGGCCAAGAAAGAATAGGAAAGAAGTGAGTTTTCCTTGCAACTTGTCCAGCTGTACCCTACAACTCTGGCGGATTCCCAGCCTTAGATGTTATCATTACAGATTCAAAGGCAAGTGTTTCACAAGCTTTAAACTTGCAGCATTTCAAGGGTGTACAGTCTTGTATGGAAACTGATGCCCACAACTTCTCCAGTGGTTGGAACTGCCCTAACGAACACACATTCTTCATATCTATATTAAGACCCAAGACAAACAAATCTACTTAATGATAAGAAAAATATAATATGACAATACCTTTACGAAACGAATACATACATAAGTAAACAATTCCATCTGGTTGATTATCGCCAGTATCTTATCTTTGTAATATACTCAATGTATCATTGACTTCTCAGTTTAGTATTTTATAAGAACTCGGTAGTTCAAGTCAACGAATTGAAATTTAATATTAAAATGTTATCGCGTATTCTTGTTCCACTCGTGGCTTTTTGCTATGTGTTAATTGGAGTCAGCGGTGAACCCCGAGTGGCCGTAGCTCATCTTGTGTCTGAAAATGTTACTGGAAGCATATTTTTCACTGAAACTGATGAAGGACTTCGCGTGTCAGGCGTAATAACGGGTCTCGATGTTGGAAAGTATGGATTTCACATTCACGAATTGGGTGACACGACTACTTGTTACACGACCGGCGGACATTTTAATCCAGATAACGTGAACCACGGCGGCTTAGATCACGAAGTTAGACATGTGGGAGACTTGGGAAACGTTGAATTCACGGGTTCGGGTACTCCCGTTGCTAACGTTAACTTCGTCGATACTGTAATGTCGCTGAGAGGTCGGAATAGTATTTTGGGGCGGACGCTAATGCTGCACGCACAGGAGGACGATCTTGGCCTGGGAGGTCACGAGACATCCCTGACGACCGGCAATGCGGGTGCTCGTGTTGCTTGCGGAATCGTTGGTATTAAATCTCCAGTTACTCCATGGAATTCAGCAAGATCTGTTTTACCTTCGATTATTCTTTTGATTGTGGGATTCGTAGCTTTTGTTAGTGTATCATAAATTTTCCGTATACCTCATGAGTTTCAAGTATAATATGATAAAAAAACAATAGTCATCTCTACTCACCTGTTTGTTATCCTGCCAATACTTAGATAATTCGTGAGCTGGAGGATATTTGCAGCACGATATCTCAAGAGTTATTTCCATGCAGCCATGCCATAAGTAGTTGTAGTCTTGCATACCGCCTGTAGAAGTAATTAAAATTGTTTTAAGCAATAAGATTTTGAAGATAATAAATTTCTTTCAGAAAATGTATTTTTTATTTTAATTTATAAGTGATTAATTAATCATATTCTAGAGGACACTATGATAAATGTTCCCAATCAGTCATATTCAATGAAAGAATATTATAGATACTGATTTAATCATCCTACGACAGCTTTCATTGATTATTTTATTGGATTATGTATTAATAACAATAAATATTATTATAAAAAAATATTTTTATGAAGCATAATTGTTTTGCTAATTTCGCTAC
Organism: Calpodes ethlius; assembly: GCA_018251375.1. NCBI lineage: Eukaryota > Metazoa > Arthropoda > Insecta > Lepidoptera > Hesperiidae > Calpodes > Calpodes ethlius. The sequence goes on from DWPA01002383.1 coordinate 4,928, forward strand.
CTGTGAGGGGATACCAAGCCGCGCCGTTGGTGATGCCGTTCTCGAAGCGCTGCGAGCCAGACTTACAGGAGACGCCGCGCGCCATCTTGGCGTGATTCTTGGAGTACACCAGCGACAGGTGGCGGAATACGTCATCGTCCGGCGCGATGGACGGGGTGTGCGCGTAGCTTTGGAACACTACGTTTAGGGGACATGTGGGACAAAAAGATTTCTTATTAATTTTATTACTCAAGACAATAATTGATAATATATTTACTAAGTTCTAACTAGTAAAGTAATTTATTAATATATTAATAAACGTTGCTGTTTACTTTTCTTTCTAAACACTTAAATTCCCATTTTTTATTGGTTCTTTACACCAGGTTTTAATCTATTCCATCTGTTTGGGACTTATAAATCTATAGGCATAAAATATAAAACTTAGTAACTTAATATTGCTTGTAAGATACATCGAAAAAATATATTTATAATTAAAATTATACGTCTTAGTTCCGTATTAATAAGAAGTACCAAAGTAGAGAATACTAACATCATACTATTAGGCTGCCGATTTGTCTTACGTCCATATTTTAACATCAGCCATATCTAATTTATATTTTATTTTGATACTTATTTAATGGAATTAAAATACGTAGATATATTTAAATAAATTAAATTAGTGTTGACGAATACTTCACCAGAACATAATACTGAAGATCTGCAAATCCCTGATTTAAGCAGCAATAATGTGAAAAAGTTGGTTAGACACAATACCATAGAACTACAAGAACTTAACCGATAATCAGGCAAAGCAGTATAGATGAAGTTTGGACTATTGAAATTTTGAAAACTCTTATATATATTTTTTTAATTAAAGCCAGTAGTTTAATTTCAAAGATTGGTAGCCGACGATTGGTATCGACGGCAATAATGATATGTAATACATTATATTATAATAACTCTCGTAATTTACATTGTACATAAACCTAAGTGTGGTTTAATCTGGGTTCATCTTTCAATAGATATCGATAGACCAATATTAATGTGAATGTGACTAATATCTGACTAAACTTTTAACTCTTTCTTACGCCAACACAAAAGATTATTTTCATGGGCTATTTAATATTAAATGTCACATTCAGGTGCATGATCCGGGATTTTTACATGCATGAAGTTTCGGTTGCTTTAATTGAGCCCAAATGATAACTTTACAAGTGGAGGTAACGGGCTCACGCAAAAGACAAAAAAATATGATACTCAATGTCACTTAAACACGTATGTTTGTCGTGAGGGAAATAATCAATTATTTCCCTGTATATGTATATAGTCAACTACATTACCAAACTTATTTCAGAGCTGTATAATAGCAAGGGTATATAACTAAAAACAATTACAATTTAATCATTATAGCCACAAAACGCCTTCTACTATGAATAGCAACAGCGTATTATTTACGGATTAATGTGTGGCAACCTATAATAGAGTGAGGTTCATCTGTATTAGCAGGTAAAAAAATATATATATAAAAGAGCGCCATTCACCGAAGTAACTGTAAGGAGTTATAAATACTTACTGGAGTTGGGAGTATTGTCAAAGGGATAGGACGCGACGAGAGCGCCCCCGTGCAGCGACCCGGAGAGCACGAACTGGATCTTGCTGATCCATTCCTTCACTGCCTCAGTCTCCGGCTGAGGGATCTTCGTGTTCGTCTTGAAGAAGTCGGGGAAGTTACGGTTCAAGTCGAACCGACGAGCGTTGTGTCTTTGAAATAAATAAAAAGATTTTTTATTTGGGATTTTTCAGTTCTTAAAACTATTTATAACTTAATTAAAACTACATCTGTAGTTTTGTTCTATTTCTAACCCATCTGGGTTACTACACTAAAAACATTCGCTTGTGATGCTCAGATTCAAGCATTAGGTGAATTCAAGCATCAATGAGAAATGAGAAATTATGACATCCTTCACCACGAGCATTCATGATGATTCCTTTTGATTTTTTGGCACTAACAGAGACTGTAATGCTTGACAAAAGGAACACGTATTACACTTACAAGTTCCTATAAATCGTTGCAAAGACGATAAAACACTAGGGGATCGTTTTACTTCCAGGGATTATTTTGTACCACCTTCCCCTAATGTACCAATTCAGACTCGAACATTTGAAATGTAAGTACGTATGTTGGATTGTTATATTACAGACAAATGCTCTCGGTGAGGGAGTAGCCTAATTTACTTAAGTACTCCAAATAAGCGTTTGCGCACCCTAAAAACTTTTGTCACTGAAGTTGTCCAACCACGTAGTGTAATCTGTTAAAGTTTTTTATAAATGAAGGGAGTCTCGCTTGTTGCAATACGATCTTAATGCTAATTCGCAGCCACTATTAAATCGTATGTTTATTAGTAGTTTATAGTACCTATGATATCTATATATGTAAATGTATTGTAACTTTTTCTTTTCCAACATGTTAAAAGTTAATATTCAGTTAAAATATTTATGTTATTTTCAATTTGCTAGCACCAACTCACTAGTCAAGTGCCTATATTTACAAAAACCGTATCCTTAATTTACTTGTCATCAACATTAAATCATTGTATTCAAAACACCGTTAAATTTAAAATGACGTTTAGGACAATGCTGCTGATAAGTTTAAATAACCAATACAACACAATTGACATGCAATTTGTTCAGTAGTATATTACATCATGGCTGTAACCTTTTTGTTACATTGCCGTCGTGTGTGTCCAGTGTTGAAATAGTGAAAAAATAAACTATCGTTCCGTTATGTGGTCCGTATGAACTATTGCGAAACAAAATGAGATCACACCTGCCGTACACGGTGTCGCATTGACCTTCCCGGGATATGGAGAAGCCGTCAGGGTTCATTGAAGGCATCAGGTGAATTCTCGTGTTGTCCAACAACCATTTGATGTAAGGATCTGATTCGTAGGAAGTCACGAGATGCTGTAACGAGCAAATGTTGCATACATTTATTTGTTAGTTACAATGTTGACTTCTTCTTGTACCTATTATTCTCCTGTCACATCTCCGTCTGACAATTAGCGCGCTAAAATGACATACGATAGACGTAACCAACAGTTTAGCACGCTAAATAGCGCGGTACTTAATAAGATGTAATGTTTTTGTATAGAACGCCACTATATAGCTTGTTGTTATTGTAACGCGATATTTAAGTACGGATTCTAATACTAACATTAACGTAGATGTGGCAGGAATATTAAGATATATTTTTTTATAATGCACTTATTTAATTATTGTCGACCAAAAACCTAAGACAATTGTTGGCTCGCTTCTTTAGCACACTGTCTCGGAGAATAATGACAAATCGATATAAGTGGATGCAATTAACATTTGATTGACTTAATTTGCATAAGTGGCCCGTTTAAAACTCCTTCCCACAGGGTAATTGCGCGGTAATTTTATAACTTCACCGATTAATTGGCGCTAGATACGCGTTGAGATTATTATGATATAAAATATTACTATATGTATTACACTTACCATTAGATATAATGATATTTCTATGGTAACATCTGTATAGCATTATATTGTGTGATTACGGAATATGATTGCGATGAATAAGGTAAACGAAACAACATTAAATATAGTTTTTTCAAGTTCTTTTTAAATAGGTATTTACTTGCTATTATTTGTAAACTAACATTTAGTTAAATTAAATTATGGGAAGGTCTCTTTAAAATTATGGGAGGGTGTAAATTGCTGCAACACATATCTATACTATAGATTGTTTACGTACAACTTATAAAATCACCGAATCGTACTCAAATGAAATGGTACTCGCAGTATGTAGCTGGCCGATATAATGAAATTATGTGAATGCATTTGAAAATCTGGAGATACCTGGATCAGGTGCAAGAGGAGTTCGCGGCCGACTGCCTCGTTGCCGTGAATGTTGGCCACGTACTTGACGTCCGGTTTGCCGATCATGTGCTCGTAAGGAGATGCCGACACCACCATCACCCAGAGATCTCGTCCTTATAAATGACATCGAACTTGATTTTAAACATAATTAATTCACCGTAGATTGAGTATATTTTATTATGATACGATATATGCAGCGATATTTCAACCATGTTGTGTGGATCGTAATCAGATCTAAACCTGTTAGCTGAGTTTGGAAAAAACATGGAATTTCTACATAATTTATTTATTGCTGTTATTTATATTAACATTTTATATTCTTATGTAGGTACTTAAGTAATGTTATGTATGTATATGTATTATACATTATGTAATAACTATACAGTTTAAATATGTTTAGTTAAAGCCATGTAATAAAACTCTAACTGTGGTTTTTCCGTTCAATATTACCATTAATTTATGATAACGTGGGAAGAAATGTAAAGTAGCTTCTGTAAGACGACCTTGTAGCTGCTGACCTGTTGGATTTGATGTTCTCATGTCCACAGTGTTTGTGATGATGAAGTTACTTTTAATCCCGAGAAAAAGAATGGTATTATAAATTTGATGTGGTCGGGATGGTTCTTGAATATGAATAATATGTTTTTGTTGGCTTAATTGTAAGTCAGCACAGTAAGATCAGAGTAAGCTATATTTATAAGTTATATGACTATCTTCCACCACACTTTAAAAGGTAATAAAAAATATTTTTCCTTGACTCGTATATTTAATTGGCACCCGCAACGTTGGTATTTTTTTATAATAATATAAAGCTTTTAATAATTTAGTTAAGAAGACTAAGTTTCGGGCAAACCGGAAAAGAAAATTGTAGCTACTTGTATAACGTTTACTCCGTTAGGGGATGAATTTTAGAAACCCTTACTATATATATATATATAGGGCTGCTTCACCATACTATATGTATGAGGAACCCAAAGTTTCATGTTCCGCGGTCCGTTAGTTTCGGGTATTTGTTTTCGAATGGAAAGTTAGTGTTGACTCTAGCGGCCTTTACAACTTCAGGCTGATAGAGGCAACGAGTTTGCACAGGCTCAGCCAAGAGGTTCAGATTGTGCGTTGAGGTGTTCAGTCAGTAACAATTATAAGTCTATTAATTGATCGGTAGTTTAATCATCAACAGCAGCAGTGATAGGCTAATAGATCGAAGGACGGCTTCCCGAATACGAGGATCTGAATTCGAATCCTTCACGCACCTCTGATTTTCGAAAAGTTATGTGCGTATTACAAATTAATTATCACTTGCTTCGGTGAACGAAAACATCGTGAGGAAACCTGCGCACACGAGAGTTCTTCATAATGATCTCGAAGGTGTGTGAAGTTTACCAATTCGCACTTGGCCAGAGGAGACCCGAGCCCAGCAGTGGGACAGTTAGGGGTTGCTGATTGTTACCTATAAAACGATTAGGTTGAAATAAGGACATTACCTGCAAAGTAATAATCGTCATATTGGGCATGCCGATGTTGTCCCAGGAACATGTCTTGTTGAAAATGGACGTTCATTTGAGTGATTTCCTTTTTGCTGTAACAAAAATCGATTTATCTATTGATATAATACCTATAGTTACAGTTATCCATATAAGTAAAAGTGTAACTAATCGACTAGTGTGTTACTTTACACTTAGATCATTATAGACTGAAATCAATTTAGTATGATAGGGCGTAGACTTATAACTTCTACTCAGTATTTTTTTCTAACTAGTATTTTCAATCCATGTTGGAAACTTACGTGAAGAACCGTAAGATTTTTAGTATTTAATATTCTTGCTATCGTTATACAAGAAACGCCTACATGGTTACTTTCTTAATATCATGTTGACCTATATTGAAGCATAACAATATTTACGTGTGTTGTAATATAATAATAAAATACACAGGTAAACAGGTAAATCCTACTGCGGGGGTATGAGTGTGTTAGAGTTTATTTATTGCCATCTTACATCTTTACAATCACTACAAAAAAATTACTTAACTATGGGGGCAATAGGGATTGACTCAGCTATTGCTGCCACGGGACAAAGGCCCCGCACAGCCCTGTTTTTGACTCCTCCCTGAGGTGTTAAGTGGGAGTTACACCAGTTGAGTATAATATTGTGAAGTATATCAGGAAGTAGTATAATATTGTGTAATTACGATCGCTGTCACGCATACAAATGTTGGAATAGATTTTTTGACACTGGAACCCACCCTGTAGTTTAAATAAATGAAGAAATTTCTTTTTTTACATACATGTGGCCACATTTTCATTATGTCATTTTTCAGATATATTTTTAAGGTCTTTTAATAGTAGAAATGCAGAGTCAGGTAAACTTGTATAACGCTTCTAATTGAGCCAGCGACGCGTCGTTACTAAGGGTGCTGGCAACCGAAATGTATAAAAAATTTGATTTACCCTTTAATATTATAATCAATGGTGGTGTTATTCTCGACTCTGGCAACCAGATTGGAGTAGAACACTTGGTTGTTGTAGAAGATGTCGTTGCAGGACGGGTAGCAGGAAAACCTGGTCGTGGTTCGGTATTCCCGTCGCGTATCCTCATCGCTGTCCACGTAGTACGCGTACATAAACTGCTCGGCCAGGTTATCTGATGAAAGAAACCATCCAGGTTTTTATCTTGAGTCTGGTTAGTGGTCTTTGCCAATTATACGGTAAGTGCCGTAACTGAACTAAAACTGTTCTCGTTACGGATTTTGGAAGCAAATTGTTTATAACAGTTTTGAATGATCTATTATAAAGTGATTATGTAACTTAGGAACGATCAATTACGAAGTGATTGTGTAACTTGAATATGATGAATGAGATAGTCATTGTGTAACTAACTGCCCTCGCTTCGCTTTAAGAAATCTGTACCTTAGTTACATCCGACAATTTGATACACAAAACTAAATATCTGCATAAGTTTGCGCTTTATAAAAGCACAGACAGAAAAACATAACAATAAAACTTAGGTACTTGTGTTAAATAAAAAAAAAAAAAGGTTTAGGTTTGGCATCTTACAAGCAATTGATTTAATATTATAGCTGCTGTATGTCATTTTGATAAATGCGACACTGAATTGAAAGCACACAGGAAGTTATTTATTTCTTAGGTCTATTTATCCTTATGATATTGTTTTATTACCTCTTACTTTTCCAATGCACTCATAGTCCGAATGAGTGGAGCAAATGGAGTCAGAAATAAGTTCTCCTGCAAATAAAATGACTAGAACTGTTACATAAATTCTTGTTATTAATATTTAACTACTTATATATTTCTTTTACTCACAGCCAGTTGTAGAAACGAACTTTAAATATTTAAGACTGCTTCTGCTCTGCTTTTAAATCTTAATGCTTCATTATAACGTTGCAAATAACATCATTAGGTAATATTTAAAAAAATATTAAAGGTAAAAATTATGGCTTACTTTTTAATTCGCAGTTTTATTTGTTTTAACAACACTAACATAAAGATTATTTGGTGCTAATACTTCCATTCTCTAATAACGCTTAATTAAATAGCTTTGTGCAACTGTTAATTGCTTACCATAATTAATTATTAACAGTTAGATACTTATATGATATTCAGAAGTAGATACCCAAGATGCGTTCATATTGCTAAGTAGTTACTTCTTGCAAGTATTTATTACTCGAAAAGATGTTCAAGAAAAATCTAAATTGATATACCATTTACAAAGATTTTTACATTACGTAGCATTATATGTTAGTGTCTATTTGGCAACATGAACAAATAAATTTCTGCTATGTAACTATACAATAAGTAATTATTTTTTAAAGTTGCTTCTGAACATGGAATGTTAGTTAGTTTGCTACTCTAGTAGTATGTTTGTTTATTTTAAATATTGCGAGCTGAATTAGAACTCCTTCCTGTAATCATGTGAAGTTAAAATTTGACACACTGCTGTAGTTCTGATGACAATGCATCTTTATCACAAGTATGACTCGATACTTCACTTAGAAATGTCTCCAGATATGAGAACTCTTCAATGTTAACTATACTAGTTACATTTTTTTGAACTATGAACCGTGTTTATAATTTGGTAACCTATTAATTAATTTAGTATCATTAACTGTATAAAATGTATAGAACCTTACTTGGCCAGTTATAAAGTACACATTTGCAAATTATTCGTGCTTCCTGGATCAATAAGTCCAGTTTGCAATTGGATCCGGTGTAGAAGACGAAATTCTGAAGTTTCCTCTCGCTCTGGAAGTAGCATTGGCGCATGTTGGGCTCCAGTGCTCTCAGGGATGAGTCTGTTTTATACGTGGTTGGGTCTATTTCGATGCTGGTCATCCGGTTCATTGGTAAACGGATAACTGTACTAGTGTAGACATGGTCTATTGGTGACCGGATTACAATCTAAAGAAATGAAGAAGAAGAAATAGAGATAGAGTTAAAGGTTGAAAAATGACAACATTTTAGGGAGTCAGGGTAAAAATGTCTTTAGATATTTCAAAGCCAACAAAAATCTTTTGATAATTATTTAATGAAACGTTGCGTATATTCTGATTCATATACATATGTGATTAGTTGTTCTTAATGTTCTATCTAATCAGTATTCTTAAGGAAGTTGCTTATCTACTGCCAAAATGTCATATTTTTTGTTGCCTAAAAGGGCTGGTAAGTGAAGTTTATCTATGTTTATTCGCTCGGAAAACGTATTTATGTACTCCAAGTTCCTACGAAGTAATTTGATATTAAGTTTTGAATATTTTTATCATTTCTTAAATACGATCTGCTGCAATAGATACGGAGTAATCTTTATATTTCGATTTGTATGTAAGAAATGAAAATTCAAAGTAATTAAAAAGAAAAAGCATTTTTTTTTATTTAACTCTGAAATTCAGATCTGACCTAATCATCATATCGTGTTAACTTATTAACTTACCGTAAATCCAACGTTATTTCCATCACAACCAAATTGATGTTCAGTGCTGTTCAAATAAAGCTCTAATCCCAGCCCGTTCATCTCTCCAGCACCCTTGATCCTCCACGGCAACATATCGGAGTCGATAGGAAACACCTTTGGATACCCCACGTCTAGGTTCCATTCGAGGGTTTGGCTTTCAGCGTTTGGGTTAAAGGTTTTCTGCCAGGCTAGACTTTCATTGGTGCTAAAGTCAGGGTTAAAAAAATAAGCAGGAATAAAAGTGATGCTATTTAAACAATTTTGGCAGAGCTGATCTCCGTTCGCTTAAGTAATCTTGCTTTGGATGAGACCATGCTCTAATTGTCTGAACTTGTAAATGTACATATATGCAAATAATAGAGAAAAATTCTGGAGTCATATTAGGAATACTGTACCATCATCTATTGTCATAGGTATAGCTTCAATCCATTAAGAGTTCATCAAAAAAGTCATAGTAACTTACTAGAGCGAAAGAGACATTTGCTTCCAGACTCACAGTACGATTCTGTTGTTGATCACTCACATGAGGGTCTTTTGACCCAAAGTAATTAAAAGATATCCCTAGTCATTATTATCACATGATAAATTATATTTGATAACTTACAACCCATTCAAAGGCAGACTGTTGAATGAAAAGCAAAGTCCATAGTTAGTGAATATTGGTTTGAACATTTTTTCACAGCAATCCTCAGTAGACCACTCGTTTCCATGACGAGGCTTCCACGTGCAGGCGCGAATCACTTCCTTGCATGTTGGAGATCCCTATAACGACAATAAAAATAAATTTGTCTGTACTATAAATTTGGCAACTGATTATGCTGTCCAGGTTGTACCTGTATTATGAACTCCCGTAACTCGTCAGTCTCCTCCACGGTCATTCTTCGCTCCAATCTTATCTTTTGACTCTTCATTTGTGGACATACAAGACCGGCATAGAAATGTTCTAAGCTGCAAGTATCGGAAATTATTTAAACTTGAATATAATTAACTAAGTAACAAAAAAAGGGGTAACAAGTGTGCGTAAATAATTAAATCCAAAACTATGAAAAAATATTCAGGTGGAATTGAACCTGTTGGAATGGAAGTTCTTTTTTTTATTTATCATACGACAATGAAATATTTTATGATAATTGGTTCTGTACTTCTAAACAAACTCTTTAGAGTTTTGTGCGAAGTAGAATGATTTTTTTAAAGTCCCCAACGGTCCCTATTGTCAAAATCCGTCTTCTCATAGAAAATACAGACGAGTAGCGTAATGCAAATACTGTATCTTGTTAGTTTTATAGAAAACAACTTACTGTTTGAGCTGTGAGACGTTCGCATAAGACATCTTGAGGTGCAAATGCGGGCACAAGACAACGCTGGGGAATGGTATGGCCCAAATTGGCGTGGGCAAGGAGTCGATGACGTTCACAAACGGTGTGGACGTCCACTTGCAGAACAGCTGGATGATGTTGACGGCACAACACGCTATGCTGATGACGACGATCATTACCCACGTGAAGCGCTCCTTGCGGGAGAAAGTGGGTTCGAACACGTATCTTGAACAAGATATAACATTTATTTTTATTTCTATCGTCATCGTCATGACACTAAATGAACTTTATGTACACAAAAACTATAGCAAACTTAGATCAAATTTTGTATAGAGGTCCCCTATAAAGTGCAGGAGACTGAAAAGGTATTGTCCGAAATTCATTGCTTTGAATGTCAAAAGAGAGGGTAGGAATAGAATTTTCCCAAATGATATCTCTTTTAAGAAATTTTTTAAATAATTTATATTTTGTGATCCTCTATATTGATCTGAGCTGGAGACAATTTACTTAATCAAATTAAAAAAAAATAGTTAATTTAATGACGACGAGATGTATTCTTTCGTCTCTTTTTTGGCTAGCAGTGCAACAATGACATCCTGGGTGTTACTTATCCACAGCTCCCTTATTTGCTATTTACATAAAAACCTCTCAAAAGAAAAAAGAAATGGCCTCTTTTAAAATATAAACGTTTAGCACGTAGAGGTTTTAACGTCACTTGTTTTCGTAGTTATGACATATTAAGGGATCAGAACTTGACATTAGTCATGGA
>DWPA01002384.1:0-15860 GCA_018251375.1 Calpodes ethlius
CGTACTGAGAAGGAATGGAATAGCTTGCCTGCGTCGGTGTTCCCTTCTGTGTATAATGTGGGAGTCATCAAAAGGAGAGTGAATAGGCTCTTTATAAGTCAGTGCACACAACATCATAGACTACATCGCCACTTACCATCAGGTGGGATAGTAGTCAAGCACTGACGTATATTATGTAAAAAAAAATATTAGGACCTAGTGTGGATTACATTATTCATCATAATATCTGATATGAAGATATAATAAAAAGCATTGCATAAGTGTACGTTTTTTGTCTATTCAAATACAATAGTGCTATTTTATGGTTATGGGGGCTCCATTATCCTAATGTAATCATGGCCTCCGATAGGTTAAAGACGGCTCTCAGGTCAGTACAATGTGTTTTCCCATATATGTAACTAAATATACTGATCACCTATCATAAATGCAAACTATTATAATGTAATTAGAGAATCCCAGCGAGACACCACTTAAAATAATATATATGCTAATTCAGTAAATAATAAAACATGATTTGCAATGCAATTCCACTTTATTGATTACCTCGTGGTATTTGTCGTATTGTACTAATATACAGACGTGAATATGTATTGTTTATTCTAATACTAGTTGCATCCTGCGCGTTGCTACGCCAAAAACTAAAATAAGGTAATCATAGTGGCGCCATTTGTAGAAAATTGGTCGGATCAACTCAGAAATCTTCGTGGGCACATACACAACAACTTTACTAAAGATCATTACATGATCAAATGTTTACGATTCTATAAAGGACGCACAGACAAACATTCATTTTTATATATATTCTAATATAATTATACTGATATTATAAATATGAAAGACTGATTGTCTTTGTGTGTCCCTCTTTCACGGTGTAACGGAGAGTCCTTAATAATAATTGGGAGGACGAATAATGCTATATTATAGAGATTTTTCCGAAAATTTCTATATAGCACCAGCAAAAGCAAGAATATTCGTGTATAATCGATTTTTGTAATCTGTACGTAATACACTATAGTCTATGCCTATAACATGAAGGAAGTATCTACGCAGTCTGTGGTTATTAATGTTGTTTTCCCGCCAACTGAATACTTCTCAGTATCTGTATTTACACGTGGAACGTACATCAGCGAAATACTTACGGTACTAATGACTTATATAAATAATTTTAAGTGCAGTTTATTAACTACATTGCTACGAAGTAACGTCAATGCATTTGAAACGCTGTATATTACCTACGAACCTAATATCTATACTAATATAAATGCGAAAGTGTGTTTGTTCGTCCTTATTTTATGGCGTAACAGAGGGTCGGTATGGTATGTATTTTGGTGTGGAGATTGGAGGATGGAGATTGTCTTGAACTCGTTTTTACTGCGAAAATAAATCTAATCTCTGTGGAAAGGTCAATTACAACTTATAATTCTGCTAAATTATAAAGAGTATTTAGCAACAAAACGTTGCCTAGCGACTAGTGATTGATGAAGTAAAAGAAAGAATAAATATTTGGTAGTGCTTATAGTATTATTTTAAGACTATAGAGTCGATGAAATATCAGATCGGTCATTTTATAAAATGTTCGGAGTCAGAATTTTTCTATTTTATTTGAATTATATTCATGACTATTTCTTTTAAAAACAATTTTGCATAGCTTCTAGAATATAATAAAAGCTTTATAAAACCTATATTATAATTACCTATTCTGCGAAATAAATAGTGATTGATATATATTTTCATGACATTTTTCATGAACTACCAATGAAAAATGTTTAGTACCAACAACGACAGTAAATCGTGATATAGAAGGCAATAAAACCACAAAATTAAATTTCAGTTTATTGTACTGTATTCATATTTAAAATAAGATATTGTATTTAATGTGCTTTATAAATATACAGCTTTATCGGAGTGTGAGTGGAAAGCAGATGAATTTGTACGCTATTATTAATGACTAAGGCAATTCATGGCTTCACTTAACTTACACTAACATAAATATGTACATTTTACTTAATATTATTTGGTGGAATGTTGTAATTTCTTTCGTTGCTCTTTGATTCTTAAGCTACTTAATTTAAGAACTATATTACAACAACCGACACGACTCAGCAGGAGTCGTAAGAAAAAATTAATTACAATACACAACTTTTGTAAAACTAACGATAGATGGCGTTGACACACATAATTTTACGTATAGCTTTCGCTCTACAATAACAGATGGCGCTGATTGGAAGTAAATCATAAAATATGTTCCTTGTCAATTAATTCCAACATTTATAAAAATAGGTGTTAAATAAATTAAAGTTGTGAAGAAGATGGCTAGAGAATGGATTAGAGACACAGAGCCTTAGTTCTCCCGAAGCACGTATTAGTGAAAGAATGTTACTGATACTGGCAGTACGACAATAACGTCTTTAAACCTTGTCGACGAATTTCGAGCTAACTTAAAAACTGTCTGTAAAGCTGGCAATACCTCGTCTGTATGTTACAAACATTCGGACCATAATATATAGTTGAAGGGACCATTTGCTCTGAGCCTCACACCAATCAGGATTCACGTATAACATAGTAACATGTAAATGGAACTCTAAATCACACTTTATCGTAGATAGAATACTATAGACGAATAACATTCTCCTTTCGTTCGTACACGAATCAATTTATTATTATATTGTTTAGCTGTTTGGAAACGAAATAAATAATATAATAAACTTTATTCCTATAAATTTTCAACCTGTCACCCCTTTAACGTATTAAAATGCTCTCGAGCTTGAAATGAGCACAGGTGAGTGCTAGTTTTAAACTGTATATTTTCTTTTAGAATCATTCAAACTTTATCTAACAACTACAATATTTAATATTTTTTTATTTTAGCCATAGAGTAGTTTAAAACTAAGCTCGCCGCTGCTACATGATTTAAGGTTTTAATGTAACTCTCTTTTTTGGTAATAATAATTAAAAATATTAATTGCATATAAATTATAGATTTATGGCAACTTTTTATGGAGCTCTCCCACGGCGACTTCACGTAGCGATATAGCAGCTTTATTCGTAATGGCTATATAGCTCCCGACGTACGATGTTTTGAGAAATGATCACTACTAAAAGTACCCGAGCGCGATGTTCCTTATGTTTACGTCGTCTATAGCATTCTGAATCTACAAAGAGTTATCACTACTATTTTATTTTGTTGCTTCTAGATGGCGCTGTTACACTAATCTGTGTGAATGTTGTCACTGCAGTATTCAGTCGCTAGATGGAGCTATGTGTCAGTTGGAGTGGTTTCTCGCGGGGTGCGGCGGGGGCGGCTGCAGCGCGGGGTTGGCGACGGCGATGATACTGTCTCCTCTCGCGGCTACTACTTGGGGTCTTGATTCGTCGTTATCCTGGAAAATAAATGGTTAATAAATAAATGCTCGCACACTCACTTCATTACGGTTCAAAATTATTGTATTGCTACAGGAAATATGTTAGTATGCAAAATTTCAGCTTGATTGGATATAAAGAAGTGGTTCCAATATCAAGTACAAAATTCCACCCAGATATACATACATACATATAAACAGGCAGAACGAGTTGAATAAAAGTATGTAAAAATAATATCAAAGTTATGTTGTTTCGGAAATATTAAATTTCATTATCATTTGCACAATCAAGTCTAAAATACTTCCAGTTATAGTAAACATGTACGAACTAATAGAACACAAATGAAATCATTAAAATGATGGCTAATTAACTTACAGGTGGTGGGGTGCTGGTGCTGGAGTAGGAACACCTGGAGTCAGCGTCGTCGCTCTCAGTCTTCATGCCCCACCAACTGTGGAAGAAGAACTTGGATTAACTTCATTACATGATGATGATTGATGAGATGAAAAAAATAATTAGACAATGAAAATTCTATTTGAATTTTACAAGCAACACAGATTTTCTAATAAGTAATAAGAAAAGAGAAGTAAATGTCGTAGTAAATGTACGTATCAGAGAATTATCTCTAAATCTGAAAGAGAAGTTTGGTAATCCACACTTGACTAATATAAACTTGGGCCTTTTGGTTGTGAAAGACAATAGCAAAAGATTTTATGGATTCTATCTATCTATCTATAAACATTTGAAGGCCTACTGCTGGACATAGGCTTCCCCTAATTAGGACTACTTCGACCCTGAACCTTCTGAATCCGCAGATCGTGATAATAATGATAAAATGGATGAAATAAAAGCTAATATTGATGCAAATCCTAACAATAACAATATTGTACTAGTCTTATTACGTGTCTCATATTTTGAAAACAAATACTTTTAATATTTCGCTTTTAGTACGAGTATATTTTACAGAAGATAGTGATAAAAATGAAATAGAAGTTACAATTAAAACAGACCCTAAAGATATAATTTACTGTATACTAGATATTACTCGCGACTTCACTCGCGTGGAAAAAACAACAAGAATAAAAAGGTTGTCATTCCTTTCAATCATTGGTTGCTAGGCAACGCTTTGTTGTTGATCTTTCCACAAATATGAGATGTTATCTTGCGATACATGCCTATAGTACTCGTCGTCCTCCCAACTCTATCTGAACTAAAATCATACCATGAAGGACGCTCTGTTGTGCCGTGTGAGAAGGACAAACAAACACGCGTTCGCATTTACAATTTTAGTAAGGATAAGTTATCCAATGTAAATTATTCTTACCTATGATTTGAAGTGGCTCGTGCAGTATCAGGACTAGCTCGGACACCATTGTCTTCCATGTCCTATAAATATAATCCCAATTTCAATATTGATCCAAACGAAATAAATAATGCAGTAAATATCACAATATTAACAATCGGTAAAATTTCAATTATAATTACTTTATTCAATTTTGCTTTGTGTAATTGATAAGTTGAACAGGCAACAATGGTCCGCTAAAATTAATAAGTACTAAGACTTAAGTTACCCTAACCACGGCATTCACAAACAACACTAGGAGATCGCACAGTGAAATGAAAAAAAAATGATTATTCGTATTCTCAACTTATCTTAGGCATTTCACAAGAAACTAAAGTGAAATAGATGAGAATACAATCAATCAATCTTTTCTTTGTATTTCACTGTGAGACTTTTTGTTGACATAGTACTTTTTGTGAATACGGGGGTAAGTTATTTAGTATGAGTAAAATATATAAGACATGCAGATATTTAGTAATTAATGGTTGAAGAATATAAATAAAACTAATTTTCTACTTACCGTTAGAAGAAGCCATACCCGTAAATCTAGTAACAAATAGACTACAGCGTAATATATTGCAAATAATAGATTTAACTAAAGCGTTTGATATGACATGCTCACCTTTACTGCAGCAAAAGAAAGTAAATGTAGAATAAAGTTGTGAAAAGTGATGTAATTATGACTTTAGAACGTCTACAATACTTTTGTAAATCAAAATCACAAGTAAGTTGTATTGAAGTTATTTAAAATGTTTGGGGTTGCTCTGGGTATAACTTTTGGTCCACTGATTTATTAATTAAATTATAACAATTTACTACTTTACAAAACTAACTAACTTAAAATAAATATGAAAATTCTTTTGATTTACATTAATTCTATTGTATATTTACAAATTAAATAAATTACTACTACATAAGAGATTAAATAACTCATTTTAGCCCATAACTTGAATAATTGTTACGAAACCACTTAAATTTATTTCTAATAGTTATTACCAATAAGCGTTAGATATATCTAATAGTACAAGCAACCCTTATTAGAATCTTATTAGAACTAAATAGTTTAGTAGTTGAATGTTAAATGGCAAAGCAGTTAGGGTTTATTTTATACTGGTTTCAGGCTTCAGCCGTCAAGTAGCTTCATCAGCCAGTGTTTATGGTGCATTAGATACATCTACGACTACCGCCCGGACAGACACCAGCTCTAATCTGTTAGGTCTACGTGTGCGGTTGCGACCTGCCGCGATCTTTTGCTGGGCGTCTCGTCCTCGTCTCGGTCGCGCTCGTCAGCTGACGTCGTTGGTGGGAGGCTGGAAATAAAATCAGATAACATTGTAATATTTCGTATATAAATTTAGGTGAATATATAAAGATTTTAGGTCATCAAACAGAATTTAGGAAGAGGTTATATCATAAAGTTTTTCCTATTAGACGGTGCAAGGTACGGATGCTTTGAAGTTAGGCTTATTATTATTATTATTATGCATACATGACGAGACGATTCTTTGACCGCCTGACTGGCTATCATCCTTCAGAACTGACTATTAAGTGGTCTCTCTGCTTATTTATCTGGTGTTGACATAAAAAATAAACTGTTGGAGGGTCACAATTTCTAATTTAGGCAAAGGTTTGGGATTATGTTATAGACTTCTATTCGCATTAGTTTGCCCCATACTGTTAATTGTTCCATAATTGTTCTGAATGAATGAGAATCGTGCAATTGAGAATTAACCCTGTTTTTTGTCTTCGGAATGTAAGAGACAGAGACAGAGAGGTTTTAACTTTGAACTTGCTTCTACTATGAAGTAATTTGCTTTATCGAATTGAGAAAGAGAATACCAATTATCAAACTGAAAAGAATAATAAAAACTACATACCCATGCTTAGAGTAGTGCAAGCCAGCTCGCCTCACGAGCTGCCGAGCGAGGGGGAACAACTCGTCCCGCCGCGTGAGCAGAGCTGGCACACAGCGGCACATCTGAGCTGCGGCTTCGTTTACCATCACCTGGAACCAAGGTCCAACACCTTAGACCATTGATCTAACTTGATAAGTGATTTTAATTATGGTTCCCTCTGAATCCCATACGTCAGTTGATGACTAAGATTGGCAAGGCAAATTAAAACTTCGTTCTAACCTAGATACCTATTTCTAATTTGTCTAAAACAACAAACATCTAAATTTCTTACTTCTTTTTTTTACTTCTTATAACTCTACATATTCATTATTCAATACTGATATGTTCTTCTTTTAAAATTATATATTAACACAGTCATTTTATCGGATTTAACTTTATTACCTCATGTAAAGTTAACGGCTTTTCCGGCTTTCTCTTGCAGTCGAACCTTCCATAAATCGCTGCGTATTTCCGTATCTCCTCCATCCTTCTCGGATCCGACTCGGGCATCATCATCACCAGTTCCAAATCTTTGCACATCTTCTTTTTTGTGTTCTGGGGCTTAGGCTCCAACTGCGGAAGATGCTTGCTTAACTTCTCCGCCGCTGCAGCTAACTTCTGCACGTGAACATCTAGAAGGACTGGAGTTAACTGGACCGGGGATGTTACTGAACTCGGACTAGATCCGGAAGAGGCTGGGGGACATGCGCTTTGAGGGGAAAACGATCTCGCTGTCGATGTGACTGGCGTGGCTGGTACCGGGGAAGAAGGTAACACTATTTTGGTGAAAGTAGCTTGACTATGTACAGGGCTCGCGTTTGGCGCTGAGGCATTAGACCCGCAACTGTTTTCTGGCGCGCCTGGAGACGGACTGTACATTGGTCTATTATTATCTGGAGAGGCCACGGTTCGAGGTAAAACGGTGGGTATTGATGGAGGCATGTTAAGGAGTCTTTGGTTACATTGAATAAAAGGATTTTCGGTGGGGCAGATGTTGGGAACTATGGGGATTTGGAATAGAGCTGGGTTGTTGACCCATTCTTGAAGCGCCTTTTGGAGCCGTCGAACGTGAAGGGGTTTGGATGCCATGCCTACTAGAGCCATGATTTCTAAGAACTCCTCCTCGCCAGCATCACATAGTTGTTGGACGTCGTCGCCGCCTGGAAATGAGTAAGCGAAAACTAAAGATAGGAGATTTAGTACACAAATTTTACATACGTGATAGCTTAACTGCGGGAGGCGGTCAGATATTTCATTGATTGTCTCTGGTAACCGTGATCAGTTCTCTAATTACTTGTAGTATTTTATTAGATATATTTTTTATGAATGCTAATGGCATACCACTGTTACTTGTTTATTTTGCGGCTTCTTAACGTAATTAGTAACTTTACTTATTATAGTTTTATATAACAATGATGGATACTTTTATATTTAGTACTTATACTTACAAAAGTTTTCTCAAAAAACTTTACTTGAACCGAAATTTCTTCTAGCTAATAGGTACAAAATTTATTATACCCCTATTCACAAACTAAAGTATAGTTGGTAGTTAAATTTGAATAATGTTATACAGAAGATTTAATTAACCCTGTTAAAATCCCTATAACTATTATCGCGGCAAAACTCAAGACAGACAGCGATTAAGCCACTAAACAAAGACCTCATAGGAACGCTGAAAAAAACTCTTTCTCATCATCTGAGAAGCGAGACCAAAAAATATATTTCCATACGGGAAAAAACAGCGCGGCGTCCCATGCAAATTCGTTTTTTTCCATTTTTACTTTTTAATTCTGGCAATTACTCGAAGGGTTTGGCCGGTCTTATTCCTTTGTTTTTTTTTTCGAAGCCCCTTCGCAAAATGGTCACGTAATCATTTGCATATTCGCCTAAATTAAGTACGAGTGTGAGCTGATAGTTTTTTGTAGCATCACACGTTTTTGTGGTAATCAAGAATTCTTGCTTTACCAGATGACGATTTTTGCTACACTGCCTATTATTACCTACCTCTAAGTATTAAAATTAAGTTGAACTTTTTGATGTGACCAATTTTAAATCGATTGAACTTCTAAATTTAAAATGTTGTTTTGTAAAAAGTGTGTTTAGATTTTTTTTATTTAGTTGTTTGTCGAATAGAAATGTTATAATACAATTTATAAACATAGCTTGTAATATTATATAATAGAATGATTACGTATTAAAAAAGTGTATTTTTTTTAATAACTATTCTAGATAAGTAATTGAATTTGTTTAACAAAAAAGACATTCTCTAAGTTTATAATTGTCAAATTATCGTTTTACAATGTTTTTATTTTTTTTACCAAAAAAGGCTTCAATTACCGATTGCAAAAATTTGTATATATATATATATATAATAAAGAAAAAAAATCTTAACTAATAATGTTTCAATTTAAAATGATTTGATTATATTACTATAGTACTTCATTTATGAAGACTAAGTATATACAGCTACTTTTTTCATTCCCTTTTGACAAACTGGTCACGTCAAATCCATTTGCATATTTAACTTTTTTTTCCCATTAATAATTTTTATATAATCTCACGATTTATGACAATGCTAGAGAAATGAACTTGACAAGCCTGTTTCTTTGTTATTAAGTAATCGGGGAGGTATAAAGTTTTTTAACCTTAGACGCTACAAAAACTTTTAAAAACCACAGAGTATATATACTTTATACCTATAAACATTTTGTTGAATCGACGGCCGTTCTCAATATATTATCTAACCATTATCTCCAAGTTTGTTGCATAGCAAAAGTCTAATAGCTGAAGTGTTGTTGGGTAACCGTCATAGCCGGCTGAAGTGGCAATAGGCTGGCCATATAGTAAGGACCGATAATCGTTGGGGAAGAAAGATCCAGGTTTTGGAAAAAGCAGTGTAGGGCGCCGCGAACCAGTTGGACTGACGACCTAACGAAGACAGCGAGCATTCGCTGGATTCAGAAGGCTCAGGACCGGTCTGATTGGCACAAATTAGGAGAAGTTTATGTCCAGCAGTGGACCTTCACAGGCTGATAGATAGATAGACTGGATATTTCAACTGACCCATTTCCAGCAGAGTGTCGTAGTAAGCGAGCAGACTCGCCCTCTGCATCACGCGGTACAGCTGTAGCTCGGCTTCGTTGGAAGGCGCTGACGTCACCACCACTGCAACCATAGACAACCATCGTTCAATATTACAGTCAACTAAATAGGTACAGTTATTGAAGATATATCTTCAGTATTTCTGATCATTAGAACAACAGAAAACATACATACAATTAGAAAATGTTGTAACAAACACTGTCAATGTAAACTGACCCTTATATTAATGCAGTTATGGTGTAATTTTGACTGGAGAATGTTTCTTCGGTGTAAATTATTACGTGAATAGAAAACCTATACACCCTTATTAAGAATAATGTACGCGCGTATGAATCTGGTTTTTGGTGTAGTTAAAATTTACATAGAGAACATTTATTATTTATTTATTTTTATTAGAGACACGCCAGCAGTCGAAATTTGACCGTAAATCAACGCGTTAAGGATCACTTCAGATTGATGTTAAATAATGATCTATAACGCTCAATTAATATTTCTGCACTTTTCGGTGAAACTTTAGCCATACCAAATTTCAGAATTCGTGCGTGTTCTGTTTTTTAAACAGAGGTATAAATATTCTTTTTTAACGTATTAATATTATTATTGATTTTAAATTTACATCATCACAACCCATGACTATTTCACTGCTGGGTTCGGGTCTCCTCACACATTGTGACGGGTGCAGACCATAGTCTAGTGTCTGGCCAAGTGCGGATTGGCAGACTTCACACACCTTCGAGAACATTATTCAGAACTCTCAGGTGGGCAGGTTTCCTCACGACGTTTGATCACCGAAGCAAGAGATAATTAACTTGTAATACGGACATAACGTATTGAAAATTAGAGATACAGGATTCGAACTCACGCCCACGTTTGTAGAACCAACGTTCGAACCACTATCGCTCGTTAACTGTACGTCCTACGATAAACCTAGGTTGTGTAGTATACCTAATATTATCACGTTTAGACAGAAAGTACATTAAGCTCTATAAACACCGCGCGACCGACCGGTTCTCGCGATTATGGCGACTATGACACCTGCTAATGAGTTAACTTAATAAAATTTAACGCCATTTCATTCCTTACAAAATAATTAGTAAGGCATTTGAAGCGTTTCGCTAAGACTAGAGCGGTAGACATGCCGAGCCTTCTTCGGTGACGAGGGAAATCTTGGGAAGATTATTTCAACTTTTTGAATAAGGTTAATCAATTTTTTTTATTAACGCTAGATACATAGCTCTATGCTATGATTCCATGCCATAGTTGTCTTGGTCAACACTCAAAGACAAAAAACACGCAGTTCACCGAAATTCAAACTCATTGAAATCTCTGTCTCCCTGGAAATCGAATTCAAGACCTTGTGAAAGGTCTAGTATCGCGTAAGATTGATTTTTTTGCACGGAATAACAAATCGAATTTAGAAGCTTCATTGAAAAAATACTTATTTATAGTATTTGTGTAACTATATCAATTTTCGTAATTATAGAACTAAAAAAATCTTGTATGTGATTGTAAATGAAAATAAGGATTTTTTATAATGCCTGAATTAATTGAACAGCAAGATTTTAGGTAGGTGTCCTTGTAGGAGTAGGTTTAGTGTTTATCGAGAAGCAAACAATGGCTGCTAGTCTAGAAGTGCTAGGAATTTATTACCCCCCCCCCCCTCGCGTGGCATCAAATACATACAAATAACAAAATCACTTTACCGATCTTATATGTAGCCTATCATTTACGCCATCACATATTCTTGGCGTGTACCAATATTCATCAAAATTAGTCAAGCCGTTCTGGATATATATATGACGGCGCATCCGTCAATACCACCCGTCAGGTTGACTTTTAGATGTCAATAAGTCAGCCTAGCGAAGCGTCATTGTCAATGGTAGTGAGGGAGACAGCCATCTTGGGACACTTCTGTTAGAGACGGCGACCTCGCACCACAGACGACTAGTGACGAATCGCTTTAAGTCAGGATTCCGTTACGATTAATTAAACGAATTGAGTTGATTTTGGATTGTTGAGACTGCCTTATAATTACTTCCGAATATATTTTGTGATTTAACGTTGTGCAAATTAAATAAGTGTGATTGGAACTATTAGTTGTAACTTTTCTATTCTACCTACCTGCCTACCCACATTTAACATACGAGATGAATACTGATGAAGGTTGCCCCGCCCCTTTATACATAATTATCTAACATGTGAATCGTAATTAGGCATAAAATATAATTTAACGTAAAATCTTATAAACAATAACATCGTGACTTTATTATAATACGTACGAGATGAAAGAAAAATATCAGCAAGGTGAAGATGAAGATCGAATTTAATTTAGTCGGTTTTTATTCAGTCAATATGTTGGTGAATGATAAGCTATATTATTAAATGAAATATCTTATCATACGCACAAGTAAGACAACGATGATAAGTACTTCAATAAACATCATAATCTGAATAAAAATAGTCGATTTGAGTTACTTGCGGAGGCTGTTTTCATCTATCACCATGGCTGCCCGTAAAAGAGTATTTGATTTATTGAGAACTATGGATATGGCGTCGTTAGTATATTTATTTATTTTAGTGATAAAAGTGCACTGTTTCTCAGGAAATGGTTTGCATGACGAAGAATAAGATATGTGATTCACTATGTTATTTTTCCGAAAGCATGGGTATCAATTTCATCCCTAATATGTTTATATTAAGATTTAAACTATAAAATTTGTGACAAATAAAGAAATATCAAGAGTTAAATTTAAATGTATTTGAAATTGGGTAATTTAAAAGTATATCTTTAACTGAATTTGTATTGAATTACATTTTTCCCTTTTAAGTTTATGTAAAACTGCAATGCAGACACTTTTCAGGTGCCAATGTCCTGCTCACAGTCATAGAGGGCATATCAATGTGTCTACTGCAGTACCCCAAAAGGATTATGCTTTTGAGGTAATTAAATTATTAATAAACTAGTACTAAAAATAGGTACTGTAAATAAGTGTTTGATTGTTGTTTTAATGTATAATCATTTTACTTACATGGTAAAATTTTACATTCACAATTAAATTACACCATATAGTAAAACAAGACAAAGTTCAACTGCATAGATCACATAGAGATTGTAAAGATGAATTCACTCTTGCCTTGATAATACCTATATTATAATCAGAGATAAATTGTCAACCATATTGTAATATAATAATGACATAATAATATATAGTATTAGTATAAATATAATTATATACATAAGAATGACTAGTGTGCAAAAAACAACTTTAAAGACATATTATACTACTTTTATTTTTATAAATGTTATATATTCCAGATTAAAAGCTCAACAATTCGTTATGGCCTCGGGGTGACAAAAGAGGTTGGTATGGACCTAGTCAACCTGGGAGCAAAAAATGTCTGTGTGATGACAGACCCTAATGTAGTGTCTCTGAGCCCCATGGAAGCAGTACTTAGTTCCCTCGCCAAGTATGGTATTAAATACAAAGTATATGACAAAGTACGTGTAGAGCCTACAGACACAAGGTACTATTTAATTATATTAAATAATTATTAATGGACTTTATGACTTCAAATGTAACTTATTTAGGTGTAGGTTGATATGTCTGTAAGCCATGTCAGGTGTATTAAAATAAGATCATACAATTTTCAGTTTTGAAACTTAAGCTACACAACTTTGCTGACAAATATTTTTTATAAAAATATATAGTTTTTATAATGGTTGTCAGCTCAAATGATTTGCTAATAATTTCATTCACCTCAATGTTTTTGCCTCCTTCATGCTATCTTGGACTACAATTAAAAGTAAGCTCAGATATTAAATTCATCTCCTCGTAGTGTTAGTTAGTAGATAGAAAAACATTTTAGATTACTTATAAGGTAAATAAGTCAATAGGATTAGTCGATATCCAAGTACATTAGATTTTTATAGTTTAATTTGATATCAGGGGTGTAGCTACTGCCACATTGGTCATATAATACACCCTGGGTACCCTTATTAACCCCTGCATGTGTTAAACAATGATTTATAAAATGTCTGAATATTTTTCCAAACTCATTGGACTTTAACATGGTCCTTCAACTAATTTTGATACAGGCCCCATTTGAGGTAAGTTACGTCATTATAGTGTTATAGTTGGTAGTTTTGGGGTTTATATGTTAAAATGTCCTGAAGTAGAGATAGAATATATAAAAGTTAATAATTGCCCACATTTTACTTCATATTACAAATTATAACCAATATGAAATTATATTACAGTTTCAAAGATGCCATAAATTTTACAAAGCAAGGCAGCTTCGACAGTTTCGTCGCTGTTGGTGGGGGCTCCGTGATGGATACTTGTAAAGCTGCCAATTTGTACTACTGTGATCCAGATGCAGATTTCCTTGACTATGTAAACATGCCTGTTGGTAAAGGAAAGAAGGTCCAAGTTAATTTGAAGCCTATGATCGCAAGTATGTCTTCATATAATTTCAACTACCAGCTGCAATATTTATTAGCAATAATTCATTTGAAACAATTTCAACCCTTGGATTGAGTAATCCACATTTTTATTACTGGAATAGGTTTATCTTGACAAAACTGTTTAATATTTATAATAATAGCTATTTAGTATGTACATAATTATATAAGAGATCGAACATCTCGTCTTTTGATGTATTATAGTTACAGTAGTTATTTACGAACTGGGAAACCACATAATATGACCTCTTTTCATGTGTTTTAGTTGTGAACATTATGTACCAATGAGTGATTATAATTCACATTATAATACCTATTTTCAGTTCCCACAACAAGCGGTACCGGTAGCGAAACAACCGGTATGAGTATATTCGATTATGAAGCGATACGCGCCAAAACCGGTATTGCTGATAGCGCTTTGCGGCCGTTACTGGCCATCATAGACCCTCTTCACACATTAACGGTGCCGGAGCGAGTAGCTAACTATGCTGGGTTTGATATTTTCTGTCATGCGTTGGAAAGTTTTACGGCCATTCCGTATACTGAGAGGGGACCGGCGCCAAGCAATCCTGCGCTCAGGCCCGTGTATCAAGGCAGTAATCCTATATCCGATGTTTGGGCACGATTTTGTTTACAGGTTAGTTGAAAATAAATATTATCTTGTATGCAGATCAATTTATACCACATTTTGTACATAATATCTTAAAGTCAGTGGTTACTAATACATATAGAGCACATTTGGTGACAAATAAAGGTTTATATGTAAATAAATAAACCTTTTCTAACAGTCGTAGTTCACATCTCAGTGATGTCTTTCGTAGGAAGCAATTGATTTTAATATAATTAAGGAATTTGTCTTTCTTGACCGGCAATCCATCAGTAATACTTTTGGCTGAAACCCCTTGTGGTAGCTATTTAGCATCAGGTGGTTTGTGGACTATTAACATTACAAAACAATTGCAATGAACTACAAGCCTGCAGTAGTAATTCAAGTTATCTGTATATTCTTTGTATATCCAATATCTAACATGCAGGAACTTTTTTGGACATATATGAACAATTTATTGATTGACAAAATAATAGTGTTACTAACACATATATCGCTTCTTTGCTTCAATAACGTGTTATCTAAAAAACACATATTTACAGTAGAACATTTTTTACCTTTATTGTGGATTACGTACAAACTTAGCTATCTCAAATCATAAGAATGTTTTGATAATACATTAAATTTAGAACAAAAATGGCCAATTTAAAAAAAAACCTAGTTTGCAAACTTGTCATGTTATTGTAACCAAAAAGCGATATAATTATCTACATTCATCTCACATATAAAGTTCAAAGTACAAATTCGAGTTTACCAACGTCGTTTTGTAGCAAGAATCATTAATTTAATTTTGGGTTTCATTAAAAGATGGCGCTGTCTACATATTGCTTGATAATCTGTCCTGTACACAGGTTCTCAGGAAATACTTCGTTCGTTCAGTATACAACCAGGACGACGTGGAGGCTCGGTCTACCATGCACCTGGCAGCGACGATGGCGGGCGTGGGCATCGGTAATGCGGGCGTACATCTCTGTCACGGACTCGCGTACCCCATAGCTGGGAATGTTAAGGAATTCGTGCCTCAACATTATGGGTACGGTGTAGTTTTGTCTCTTAGTAAGGAAAAGATATATTATTTAATTTTGTCTTCAA